>JAIEZT010000054.1:6862475-6945615 GCA_019594935.1 Periophthalmus modestus
TCCTCTTTATTGAGAGAGTTACTGCAGGCCTATACTCCGCCCAGAGCCGTGAGGTCAGCTGCCAGCTCCTGCTGCTGGCCCAAGAGCCTAGAACAAGAAGCAAGAGGGTGACAGAGCCTTTTCTGTGGCTAGCTGTGGTATGACACGGTGCCCGACTATGGAAACGGCTTCTCTCTGGTCTGTCAGATCCTCTCAGTCTTTAACGCAGTTTAAGACTAGACTGAAAACACACCTCTTCTTCTCCTGCATTTAATACTAGCTAAACAGGATATCTTGGTGTGTTTTTTTAATTGTACTGTGCCAATGTGTCGTATTTATCTGTGTGTTTGTTTTTTGTGAACTTTTCTTTTATGTGAAGCAACTTTGGCCAGCTGAAGTTATTTTTAAATGTTCTGTATAAATCATGTTGAATTGAACGGAACCCCCATCAATATGCAGAAACAATGCAACCAGAAGGGCTTTCGGTAGAACAGTGTGTGGTGGTCAAAGCAGAGTTCTGAAGTGAGATCTGCTTCCTGTGTGTGGCCAGACACTTCCTGGTTTTGTCCAGGACACTGCAAGTCATGTCTCCCACAGACCAAACACAGCAGCAGACCATATCACCGCGCGGATTTATACTCAATGCAGAGCTGGTTTGCCTCTATTATACTAGCTACAGTGTACTGCAGTGTGTATTAGTAAGTCTGGTTAAACTCATAGACTGTTATAAAGATGTGGACTAAGTGAGTGTGATGTCACCATTAGCGTTCAGCTCCAGTCAAATGAAGCTAGCAGTTATAGTGACGAATTTTATATTTTTTCCGACCCGAGTATCATCACAACCAAAGAGGCGATCATTTATGGACAACGAATAGTGAAATAAAAATACCAGGATGGGTTAATATGAACATTTAAAGTCAGAAATGACAAGTCTGATAGCAGCAGTTATAGGGGGGGGGGGGGGGGGGGGGAGTTTTTTCAATAGAAAGTGAAACTGGAGCCAGAGTCTATAGAGCCAGGAACACGCCTACGCGCGCTTCATATTTCTGAACGTGGCGGCTAGCGGGGTTAGCTAATGTCCATTTATATATACAGTCTATGTTTGAACCGCTCCTGAGTCAGCGTCAGTGCAGCCAGTGTGAAGCCAGCAGCACAGGGAGCCCGGCAGACAAAGCGTGTAGGAAAGGAGAGACTTATCTGATCCTGAGGTGACTAGCGAGGAGGAGGAAGTGCTATCCTAAACTCTCAAGTGGAGACGGCTTTCACTCAGAACAATAGTCTGCCACTGTACTGCTCCGACGGGGCTCTGTAACTGAATACAAGCTGTAGGCGTCGTTATAGCATTTACAGCAGCAGTCAAAAGATCGGACACACTTTTTTTTTTTAACACACGAGAGAGAAGGCCAAGGTTTGCAGAGCTGCTGACAAAGCAAAGGGTGGGATTTTTCTTTGCTAGATGATTCCATATTATGTGGTATAATATATTGCTGCTGTCTTCAGTATGTAAGTAAAATGTAGAATGTAATAAACATGAAGAAAAAAAAAACATGGAATGAGAGCGTGTTGTCCAGACTTTTTACTGTGGTAGATCTACAAAATGTACAGTAGCTGCTCTTATCCTGAGGACATGTCCTCAATCACAGTGTTTTAGATTGTATTTTTTTAACCTTCCAGCCAGATGAATTTTTCGTTGGTGGTGGGCTCGGTTCAGGGATGACCAGTTCCAATCACAGGGCAGCAAATCAAACCAAAACCAACAATAAGAGAGGTATAGGTACTGTTTTGTTCTGAAAATTTTGCAAAGGAAAGCACTTGTATGTCTGTGCTTTTGTCTCAACTAGTTTTAACAAGTTTGATGTCATTCTTGTTCCACTGTCATGAAGCTTTGTCCAATCAGCATGAAGTATTCTGCCTTTTCCCACTCTGTCTCTCAGTGAGAGCCATCCCCTAAAGGTTCTGCAGGTTACACAGGGCTCAGGGCAAAACTATGGGTGAATTTAAGAGAATCTGATGGTAAAGTTCAGGGATAAACTAGGAATGCACTGATACGATACTGGGATCACATAGCAGCGCCATTATTGAAAATTCTAATTGTAATAATGTAATAAGGCAATATACTGGACTAGGTTGGCCCTCGTAATCCTTTCAAAGTTATTCTGTAGTTACAGGTACAAAACGCATTTAGATCATTTTTTTACCATATGGTGTTTTTGTTTATAGGAAATAAATTATATTTTCAGCCTCTGCCTTAGGTTCAGTTGATTTTGGGGATCAGCAGATACTTAAAGCCAAACTATTTACGTCGTTTTTGGAACAGAAAAAGATTGGTGCATCCCTAGAATACGAGGGTTGAGGCAGTTTCCCAAAAGTCACATGACAACGTAATTTGAATTTTGAGCAGAAAAAAATTGTAAAAAAGTAGAATGGCATACATGGCTAATACAGGGATAGACCCAATTGGCAAAGCATAGTCATAACCAATGCATATGTTAAGATGAAATAGGCTACTCAAATAAGCCTTCCCATCCAGGTGAATGAACCAGGTGCTGGGTCCAACATTATACACTGTATGAACAATAGTTGAGTGGTCAGACACTTGCTTGAGTTGACACTTCCCTATGCAGCCATTCATCACAGCCTATTTCCATCCCAAACACATGAATAAGACAGGGGACTTCCCTAAACAAGCGGTTGCCTTGTGTGCAGGCGCCATTGTCCCGTCGTCGAGGAGGTCTGGTTACCGTGGCGACGCCTTGGACACGCTATAGTCTTCCTGTTTGGGCTGTGACACATGTGAGAGTGGCTGTTCTGATTCTGAATATAGCCATCTGACGCAGGCCTTATTGTTGCACTGGGGAAGATGTGTCTGTGTAATGGAGGGGTAGGCCACTGATGAGAGGCTAGTAACATGCTATTATCCTGCACAGGGTTTGTGAGGGGCACACAGCAGAGCAAAGCAGAGGCGTCACACAGGATAGTGAAAGCTTCTGTTTATAAGAGTCCAATTGTCTGCGCAACTGGCTTTTAAACTTTTTTTTTTTTTTTTTAATGCAAAATATATAATTTAAGGCACTGTACCCTGATGTTTACCATCTGAGAAGCGTGAACAACAAAACTAGTTAATTTGAAACAGTTTGTAATGGTCCAAAGTTAGTCCTCACTTATTCCTAGCATCCTGATTATTCACCTCGATGAGTTTATAAGTGCTTTTCACAACTTTCAGAGGCCACTAATAATCCTATCTTGTTGAACATTTGCATCATTCTGTTCTCGTGTTTGTAGGTCCCCCTGAGGAGGGCACAGTCCTGACTCCAGCCTTCACCAACAGTGTACGACTCTATCGCCAGGCTCAAAGGGCACTACGGCAGCTGGGGACCTCATGTGTGGCAAGCCCCCCCAGGTAGGACTACTAAGTCTACATCATCCTTATGTTGTAAAAAACACACACTTCAAAAGTTCAATACATTTCCAAATGATGTGATATAAACATTCTGTCCCATTCATTTTAATAGGACAGCGAAATAAAAACATTCAAATTGATGCTTGTAGACAATTTAATGTTTTTGTTACATTTAACATATTAAATCAATATTTCACCTCCAACTCCAGTTTCTAAAGTTCACTACTGGTATGCAGGATTTTGAAGCTTGGTGAAATAAAACTAAAATGTCATTGTTAAAGTGTGATCTGCTATATTTTTGGTGTGTTATTGTCCAGCATAACATTAGATTTAAGAAATGTTTATTATGTTGTCGTTAGCATTTATACTTAATGACTGATGTCAAACAGTGCTGCATGTGGTGATGTTTTTCTATAGAAGCTCTGGTGTTACTCTCGTGAGGTCGAGTGGTCGCCAGTTGCCAAACAGCCTTGGTTTGTGATATTTTGAGGCTAACGCTAACTCCATTGAACATGCATTGGAGCTAATGTATGGAGGGGTAGCAGCCTTTGGAATGCAGGCACATATGAATGGTGAATGGGCCTCTTATTAAAGTGTGTTGCCTCTGTGTTTGTTTACTCTGTCCATTAAAACTACTGCAGTACCACAGCTGACGGATTAGGGGAGTGTTTACAGATGTGGATTGCAGACCAGGACTTTCCTGTGTAGTCCTGATGTCTATATTTATCAGTATTCCTGATATAGTTTCCTAACCCTGCAGTCACCCATCTGTTTCCTTTGCTGGTGGTTAGTGACATATGTATAAATGTTATCTCAGGCAGGTGACAGTGTGTGGATGTGTAGGACTGTAGTGAACATGGACCAGGCCCTTCCTGTGGGGGGCCCCTGGAGCCCCTCTGTACCGGGCAGACGCCGAACTCTATTCAGCTCAGGGAGTGGGGACAACCACAACACTGCTGTACTAAAGATACACAACAACATGTGTACAGCAGAGAGGTCACGGGGATTTCAGTCAGATTTGTGATTTGTTTGCGGCATTTGTGCTGAGTAGTAGGCCTGTCGTGATAAATACTATATCAACTTCAATACGTGATAGATTGAACAATACTTTTGGTTTGCCAATATTTATCGCGGGGACTTTTTCTTTGTGCAAGTGGAGATTTTGTCAAATTATGTTAGATTATGTCTATAATTAATGTCTATTAGAAAACAGCACTGTATGAAATGTTATTTATAAGAAAACTACTTAAAAAAACTGCCAGAAATACCTCACCTGTTTTTTAATTATCGATGCTGGAACATTTAATACCAGATCACATAACCGCGTAAGGCGAAGAACGAGCCGCACCAAAACTGAGACGGGAAAGAGGGTTTTTAGCTGTTTTACTTGACAAAAATCAAAGGAAAAAGCAAAACTCGATTTAATAATCTGGTAACACATTTTTATACACACGCCTGCTCCTGTTTTTAATGTTTTATTTGCACTTGTATATTGTTTGTTTCGTTTGTTTTGTGCTCTCCAACTGGGTTCCACTATATAAAATAAAGATGAAAGAAGAAAAGAATATTGCAAGAAGCTAAAAATATTATGTTAATGTTGAGGTTTGTATTGGCCAGAGACTTCAAAATCTAAATTATAAAGACACAACCTGATCATTGACCATTAGAATAAACTGAATCTCAGTCTTGATTAAAATTCAAAATGTGCACTGTCCTAAATATTCAGGTATTATTTGTTCATTGTTTGCTTTTCCCTTAGGTTCTGGCTAACCTGGTGATGGAGGAGCTGCATCCCGACCTGAGGAGTGCGATCGGGCCTAAGCTTAAGGGCAAACTGCAGCAGAGGCAACGCAGCTGGATGCTGGTACACCTTATTACTACTGCTATTACTAATGCTGCTATGACTACCACTACTACTACTACCACTACCACTACCACTACCACTACCACTACTACTACTGCTACTACTACTACTACTACTGCTACTGCTACTGCTACTGCCATTACTAATGCTGCTATGACTACTACTACTACTGCTATTATTAATGCTGCTATGACAGAAAATTCCTATTTGCACCTACCCCTTTCCTCCACCCACAGCTCTATACTTTTTTATACATGTAAGCATCAAACATCTTCACCAATAAAACATGTAAATTAAAAATCTGCTGGAAGTCAGTGGACTTTTCTATTATTAAGTGGTTTTAGATTAATATTGCATTTTTTAAAGGTGGGAAAAAAATCAACACAATCAATATGTCTTCTCCACATCTTTATCTAATCTTAAACATCTAAATTTGTAATAGAATAGTCAATTTAAGCAACCTACCTAAGCTATTTTTTATCTCTAGTTTGTTTGAAGTAACAGTACTCTTACCCTGCTTACACGTTGTTATTCATGGTGCAGATCTCCGGAGCGGTGTACAGGCAGGTGCTGTATCACACCATATCCCACTACGAGGCTCTGTCGCAGGGCTGTGAGGCGCAGAGAGGGCCTTTAGACGCGGCGCTCAGGACGGACATGGACCAGATCATCTCCTCCAAGGAACACGTCTCTGGCAAAATCGGAGGTGAGAGGGCAGCTCCAAAACTGAGGTGTGTTGTAGATTGTATAGTATATTCATCAGTATCAGCTTCCTGTTTATAAGCTCCATTTTGAGAACTTTTCACAGTTCAAAAGATAAATGTTTTTATTGTTAACTGCTTTGGAAACGGCTACTTTGTCCTCACTCTGAAATCCATGGACAGTAGGAAGATCTTGTAGTAAAAGCTGTTCTGGCTACACCTCCATGTCAAAGCCTGATCTCGTCAGACCTCGGAAGATAAGCAGGGTCGGGCCTGGTTAGTACTTGGATGGGAATATCAGGTCCCACAGTGATTGAACAGTGACTCTAGTGGAAATTGCTGTTGTGTCTTTAGGCAAGGCACTAGTAATGAATGTTGTGTGCGAGTGTTGGTGGTCAGAGGGGCTGATGGCGTAGAATGGCAGCATTGTTTGTTGCCATTTACAAAGTAATATTAGAAGAAATTGCGTTGCGACACATTTCATATAATAACACTTGCTCATAATGACAACAATAACTCATGACATATTGTTTTCATCTTTATCTGTCAAAATTATAGCGTATTCTGACAGCGCCCCCTCCCTGTGTGTTTGGGCGTTGTGTGTTGTGCTGTCACCTCTTGTTGTCTTTTCAATTGTACATTTGTCATCCGTGTGAAGTGGACAGGCCACATTCCTGTGATCTGACTGTACTTACAACACAAAACAACCTCCTGACTCCCGCATCAGTCCAACGTTGAGCACATTGGTCGATTATAATAGTATTTAAATCAACGGCTCAAGTGTCTGTGCCAAGAATTCATTACACAATAGAATGCAATATGATGTTATTGTCATTTTAGCAAACACAATATTCTTATCAAAATAAAATAAATACAGATATAACACCAGGGTTGTTTTCACACACAGTGTCCTCACCCTGCTCCTCTCACTCTCCTCTCACTCTCCTCTCACTCTCCTCTCACTCTGGAGCGACTCCTCTCACTTTGAAGTGGGTCTTCTCACTCAAGTGTCTTGCTATGGAATATTCAGAATTTGCAATAATCATATTTGATTTTATGTATTTACATGGACAAAATGAAACTGATAATTTTCTCTTTCATTTTTGTCTTTGACACATTAGTTTGTCCCTGTTTGCATGATTGTGAACATTCAGAGAAATTAGATGGAATTATTTCCATGACATTTCAATAAACTGATAACTCCAGAAATCAGATAATGATCAGATTTCTGATGTGCAGGTAAACATACCAGTGTTAACCCAACTGTGACACCACTGTGTATTTAAGAAGAATACATTGGGTTAATATTTGGAATAATTATCTGGAACCTATGATGAGTTTTACAAACCTGTTTGGAGCGTTCCATCAGATGAAGTTGCACACATCCTGTCACACTATGGAGTGACTAAGACTTTTGGCTCTGCTCCTCTCAGAGCCAGGCCCAGTTTGAGTACAAGTGCCAGGGTAGTATCAGGTTACATGATAAACAACTGTGTGCAAGTCAGGTTTGGAAAAACTTTGTAAAGTGCATCACTGTTTAAATTGACCACTGTTCATATTAGCTCTGATGATGGTGATGATGCGTTTGATTTATGTAGCACTTCTTTGTAGTGCATTCACCCCACACTTGGTGGTAGTGAGCTACTATTGTAGCCACAGCTGCCCTAGGGCAGACTGACAGAAGCAAAGCTGCCAATCTGCACCATCGGCCTCTCCGACCACCAACATTCACTCACACCACATTCATTCTAGACAATGTTTGTGAAGTGTTTCCCCAAGAACGCAACTACTGTCTCCACTAGAGCCAGTGCCCATAATGCTTTTGTAAAGTTGGAATATCAGTTACAACATGCTCAGAATGGTCAATTTGAGAAAGGGAAGTTTGATTTAATTCTAAATGATAGCTGCCCAAGCTTTGTTTGAACACCCCTCCTTCTCTCTTCTTCCCCATCTCCCTCACCTTTCTCCTCCCGTGCCCTCTCTTTCCTCTCCCTCTCTTCTCCCAGCGGTGGTCCTCCCAAAGGCAGAGCAGGTGTTGAAGAGCAGTGTGCAGCCGTACGTGAGCTCCATCCTGGATGCCCTGATGGTGCCCACATCCCGGGGCTTCTCTGAGGTCAGGGAGGTCTTCAGCAGAGAGCTGGTGGAGCTCAGCAAGAACTCTGTGGAGCAGGACAAGGACAAGCTGGGGGAGGTGGGTAAAGATGGATTTATACTACTGAAACTGCTGAGAAAGTGTTGAGACGTTGGTATGGAATTTACAATACAAGTCTGGTTTTATGGTAAATAATAAGTTTTATACTTTAGGCCATGTTAAAATATCACAGCTGAGTCTGGGTGGCCAGAGCCTTAATCTGCAGACAGAGGAAACACAAGTGTTTGTCATTCTCATGGGAAAGCTACAGAGGCTGCACTAGCAGGTGCTGGGGTTTAGGTAGTGACCATTCAGATCCGAGAGAGTCCTTGCACCCTCTACTGGCAATATTAGCAAAAAATAATAATAATAATAATTCAGTCCTGACTTCTTCTAATTTGAATGAAGCTAAAAAAAAAAAAAGCAGCCAGCTTCCATGTTGAGATTTTGAAGGTGACAACCCTGGAAATGAAATAATGAGTCTGGTGAAGATGTATGTACTTCAAAAACTCAGAGGAGCACTTCTGGATTACTATCAGATGATGCAGAGCAAGTTTTTGGTAAATTTCATACAATTTACGATTCTGTGGCCCCAGATACAAGGTAAACATGTTCAAATCAAATATAACTTTTACTGATGACAATTGTAATGCTGATTTATTCTTGATTACAACATCAGTGGACATGATGCCAGTTGGTTTAAACCTAAAAGTACTCATACGTAGTCATAAGTAGTTTAAAAAAAAAAGAAGAGCTTGAAGTTACGTAGGAGCTTTAAAACCAGTACTATTGCAAGGTATTTTTTTTATTACTCACAATTCTTTATAGAATTCTCCATATATACTTATTAAAAGAAATATTACAACGTAAGTACAGTACCAGACATTCAGTTTGGACACACTTTTTAGTTTCGTGTATAGTTTCATGATTATTTACATTGTAGATTCTGACTGAAGGCATCAAAATTATGAATGTAGTAGGGTTGTCAAAAGTATCGAAAATCAGATACTAACTGATACTAAAACTAGCACTGAAACTAGATCCTCATTTGAGCTGGTATAGATACTGAAAAATCACATTCACAGGACAGAAATGAACCTTTCCTGAATATTTTTAGAATGATCTTGAGCTGTATCAGAAGAAGTATAAGACACAGACTAGTATACACCCATGAACCACTATGAACCTACCATTTAATGTTGAACTTTTTTTTTTTTTAATTATCTTTGTGTTATTGGAATTGGTATTGAGCATCAAGTCTATTCCTTAGTATCAAATGGGGTACTGTGGTAACATACACACAGTATTAATCTATAATGTTGAATAGTAAACATAAAGAAGAGACACTGAATAAGAGGGTGTGACTGGTAGTGTTTATTATCCCCTTTTATAGGCTAGGAATGAATGACAAGGTGCTACCTGCTCAGCATTGTAAAGCTGTAGGATGTACCACACCTCAGGCCCAGAGCTGCGGAAATGAGGTGTATTACGAAAGGTATTATTATGAAAACCTACAAACTGACATGGGATTAACACGCATACACTGACTTTTAAACGTTGGTTCTTTGTCATGAAATAAACATGTTTTTTTTTAAAGATAGGATTGTCTATTGTGTATGTGTTTCCTGTATTAAAACAAGGGCAGGCATATTATCATTATGGTGAAGGTTGATGGTTTTTGAATGTACTCTTATGGCCCCTATTTGTCTCCCTTTATTGGCCAGTATCATCACAGTGACCATGCTGTGTGCTATGATCTTAAAGATGGGTGGGTAAAGTTACTAACAAGGAAATTAAGAGACAAATTGGCCAGAATATCCAGAAAAGCAAACAGCAGTATTTTGGCCACATTGGCCGTCACAATAACCTGCAGAGAGGCGACACAGAAAAGAGCAGCAGCAGCAAAGTGGGGCTGAGGGAGACACACCATTTATGTGCCCAGAGAACATCAGGCAATCAATCAACTACACTTATGCGATCAGAAAACGCTGAGAACGGAGACGACTGTGGCGTCCAGCCCTGTGCACAACCAAACTCAATGATGATGATGGTTGAAAAGTGGTTCAAAATACGACTTGGGTCCCGTCATTAAAAGAAATCATCAGGTTCAACATTTTTGTATTTACCTTCTGAATGTTTCATGGTAAAATACAATGTAATCAATAGAGAAAAACTGTCTTTTGTCCCCATGTGGAAGTATCTAAAACCCACCGTTATGTTCTTGTTCCTTGTTTAGCAGATGTGTTATTATTATTGGACTCTAACAGTTAAAGGTCTTGTATTACGCAAAATGGACTCTGGATTTAAGCCATGTTACCTCTTCAAAAAAATATACCCAGAGTTGTGTTTTGTTTCATTCACACATCTGAGTAATCCTTTATTATTATTCTGTCTGCAAGCTCAAAATGATCTGTTTCCACCTTGTGATGTCATGAAGCAGTAGTTTTTCAAGTTAACAGTTACCTTTTAGCTTTAGTTCTATAGAAATAGGTAATTCCTGGGTTGAAATGCAGGGTTTGAGTGTTACATGTGTGAATGAAACAAAATACATCCAACAAGGGTACGTCTTTGATGAGGAAACTACTTCCAACAAGGGTACGTCTTAGATTAGAAAATCGGGTACTATAGGATCTTTAATGGTTGAATATGTTTGTCCCTGTAGCTGATGGAGCGCATGTCCTTGCTGGCCTTCCACCCGTGTGAAGATGCGCTCGTGTTATGATGAGCTGGAGCGGCTGGAGCTGGAGGAGGAGCTGCAGCAGAGGTTCAGTGTGAGCGGGCCCAGAGTGTTCAGCTGCAGGGCACAGATCCTGCTCAGAGAGAGGTACCACCATATACACATATATACGGTCATTAAAGTCTGAAAAACAGAACTAGTTTGCAGCTGTCCAAAGTTATTCCTCACTTACCTTAAGCATTCTGAGCATCCTAACCATTTATTTCCATGGAGATGTTATTACTTCACTTGAAATGTTCCACAGTATGGCATTAAATGTATCTATTTCCAGGGTGGCAAGCCTGTTACGGCACCAGGCCAGCTTACAGGTCAGACCTGTGGAGCGGTGAATCTACTCATAGTATGAATACATGTTTTTTGGATGTTAAAAATGCTTATGATTGAGTAAATGCAGAATAGATAAATCAAATGCCATACTATGAAACATTCCAAGCATAGCAATAACTTCTCCATGGAAACGAGAAACAGACCTTCCACAAGAAAGGTTACATAGTGAACCTTTAAACATCCCACTACAAATGTCACATAGTTCATATATTACTCAGATCTCTGTCTCCACCTGCTGGACATAAACACATCATATCATTGGCTTAATCCCACAGGACTATTACTAACAGCACTTTGTGTATGATTTCAGCAAATGGACAACGCCGTGTACACGTTTGAGCAGCTGTTAAACCAGTCTCTGGAGGCTCCAGGAGAGAGCGACCTGTGTGCAAGAGCATCCAGAAGTGTCAGGAACACGTGCTCAAGGTAGGACTGCCTTTATCCATGGGTCCAGAATGATGAAAAGTTAGGACTGTCCCCATAGCAATTAACAATACACACGCACACTTCCTGATACTATAATAATATAATAATATAATAATATAATATATAAGGATATAATTAGACGCGGACAGCACGCAGTGGACCAGTGGATTTTGACATCAAGAGCTGCTTCTACAATATATCTGTACTGTACTTGTACTCAAATACCTTAAATTCTGGACTACAGAGCGCACCTGATTAAAAGTCGCATGCTTTAATTTTAGAAAGAAAATAAATTTGTACTTGTTCAAGCCCCACCGGATTTTAAGCCGCAGGTTATCCATGTAGTAATATGAAAAATTAGCTCAAAAACGTTCATTACAGTGGTCCCTCGCTGTAGCGCGCTTCACATTTCACACTTTTTTACCGTGTATGGAGGTGTGTGTTCTGCGTCCTGATTGGCTAAAGGAGGTGCCGTGTCTCCTGTACAGGACAGAATGCGTTTAGCCAAATTTACCAAAATGTTCGATGCTGCATGCTGCGTTGGACACCTTTGCACTTGAGGACAAACGGCTCCGACGCGCGTTGTGGACGCTCTGGACACGCGTCCAGATCGTCCGTTGCGGCCTGCGAGTGCCTTTGGATGTTTAGTTTTTCCCTGTGTCTTTGTGAATGCTGCAGACCAGGTTTAGAGAGTGACTTTAGTGTATTTATTACATAAAACTACAGTCTACAGAGACTTAAACATGTGACGCAACATAAAAAAGGAGGAGAAAATAACAAAGAGACAGCAGAATAAGTTTTAACAAGGAGCAAAAAGGGCTGTAACCATGTGGATGAGTCTGCTTTAGTTTGTGGATCAGTGACTCCAGGAAAAAGAACATTATGAGACATTACAGCGGAGCGGCGCCAGGACGAAGAGGTGGAGACAGAGGAACTGAGTAATACAACTGCAGCGGCAAAACATATAGAGTAATTGTTAAAAAAAAAAAAAAAAAGCTTTCTACTTTTTCATTTATCGCGGGTTATTTTTGGAACGTAATAAATGAGGAACCACTGTATATCTTATGAAAAAAGAAAAAAAGAAAAAAAGAAACCGCAGTTTCTAAAGTGTAGAAAAAAAGTAGCGGTTTATATTGTCCGGAAATGATGTACATGGGGAAAAAAATCGGGTACAGCCTTCACTAATTCACAGTGTTTAGTAGATCACCATTCCAAATAAGCAGACAGATTAGAAAAAAAAAAACAAAAAAACACACACATAACATTTGGAATCAACCTTTAGGCTCCTCTGAAATATATTTCATGATTTCTTGCATAAATGAACTTAACTGGAACAAAAGGTGTCACAGAGTGTCTGGCACTTTCAGTGAAAAGGTCCAGGGTCACAGAGTTTGCATGTTCTCTCAATGCACTCCACTTTACCCCATCAACCTGAAACATGCACAGCAGGTTAAATCCTCCAGCTCAGGTAGTCCTGACCAACACTAGCTCAAGATCTGGAGATGGGTCACACTGCAGCTGACAGGTTGCTCCAGCGGCATTGAAGGATGGGTTAAATGCATAATAAAAGGATAATAAAGACTAACCGTAAACTTACGACTAAAGATACTTCATCCAAGACTAAACCAGGACTACAGTAGGAGTATAGTAGGGTTCAGATCTAGAACAGGACTAGGGAAGGACTAAAACAGTTCCAAATATAAATGGTGTATAATCCTGTCTGAAGCTCTTGTCTGCTTGTGTTGCTCAGAAGTTTGACTGTTTTTGGATGTGTGTCTCTGTCAACACAGAAGTTTGACTATGACAGCAGCAGCGGTGAGGAAGAAGTTCTTCAGAGAGGCTCTTCTTCAGATCATCGTGCCCTACATGCTGCAGCAGCTGGCGCCCTCTTGTAACCGGTGAGCAACCATACATTATGAGATTTATGAATGCATATTATCAGTTCATAAAATGCACAAAAATACTATGTTCAAGTGAAAATTGTGGAACTGGAATGAATAATACCTATTTATGATCAGACTGCCTTATTTGAGCCAACAATGTCAATGGGAAAGAAAATTTAAATAGAAGGTTGTATATTACTGACACTAATATGTTTTAATTCAAGTAGGAAAAACATGGATGGAAGACCATTCAGAACACCCTTAAAATGAAATTAGTAACTCAAATATTTCAAATCATGTTAAAGGTGCTATAATGTACCTGATTTTTACTGTCTCAAACTCAAGAAAAACAGAACTAGTTCATTGGCAGTGAACTAAAGTTATTCCTCACTTACCTTATGTATTCTGAGCATCCTAATTATTCACAGTGAGTTTATAAGCACTTTTCACAACTTTCAGAGTTGTGAAAAGTTTTGCTGCCACGGCAATGTTAGCAACAACTACTGCTAACACACACTTCCTGATTCTCGAAGGATAAAATGTTTTAGAATTAGATGCAGAGAGCACACATTGGTCTGCGGATATAATATCTGCACTGGGGCTAAACACATTTCACTCAAAGACACAGCTTCTTTAACTGTCTGTATTTGCAATACATTGATCTGTCCTCTTCAGGAGCTGCCTCGGTTCCAGGAGCTGATCTTTGCAGACTTCTCCAAGTTCCTGTTGGTGGAGAACCTGTACGAGGAGGTGATCATTCAGTCCGTGTCAAAGGACATCATGTCAGGTCAGCACGTCGTCTTTCTACTGTCATTTATCATTTCTATTTTTATTTATTTACACATTCCCACAGCAGCCACAATGTTCTGTGTTCACTTTAGGTTACACAATATATCTTTACTAGAGCAAGTTTTGCTCAAATTGTTGTTCTCCTTTGGCTCATTTCTTGTTTAAAACTTGATTTGGATACATTTTAGTCCTGATTTAGATCTAGTATTACTCAGAAGGCTCAATATTTTCATAGGTAGTACTGGTGTGACTGCTCTATTCTCTATTTGAGGACACCCGATACCAGTATTGGTGCATCCCTATCCCGGACTACATGTCTTTGTATAGAAAAGTAAAAGCATCTATCCTTGGCTGGCGAGGCAAGGACTCTTGACCTTCTGGTTGGGAGCATATTTGAAGAGTTCATTTGCAAAAAACAGATAAGCACCATTTTAAAGTGATAAGAGGCTCGTAGTCTACTCTTTGTATAGAAATGTTTTCAAAAGCCAAATATTATTCCTTCCCCTTCTTGATAAAAGCCACTATACATTATTGTCACCGATAATATCTAGAAGATGGTAGAAAATGGTAACAAAAAGGAAAATACTATTGTTTTTGTTATTGAACTCTTCATTTGTCCTTTTAAGTTGGCCAATTCTGAAACTTTAAGTCATCCATTCATTCACGCTTGTCTCTTCTTTTCTCTCTCCTGCAGCTGTGAAAGAAGCAGCCGTCCAGAGGAGACACAACCTGTACAGAGACAGCATTGTGCTGACCAACAGCGACCCCAACCTGCACCTGTTGGGAGAGGAGGACAACGTGGACTGGAGATCCAAATTCAGTGTTAAGGAAAGCAAGCAATCTCCACCTTCTGAACCATCTGACTCTCCTACAACAGCCCCCCAGCTCCGAAGCACAGCCAGGGGGTCCAATTCAGGCACCAAACGCAATCAAGTAGTCTCCATGATCCAGCTAGAGGGGGTCCCACTGCCCTACGAGTCCTGTCTAGAGGTGCCCGGTGAGGACCTTATCCCGGAGGAGGAGGACAGCCTGTCCAGCCAGGAGGAGGAGGAGGCCAAGACCCCGATCAACCAAATCCGGGACCTAATCCATCCGATGGTGGAGCTCGTTATTCCCATGTCTGACCAAGAGGAGGTGGCCAGTGGGACGGAGTCTAAGACAGGGCTGGTAGTTATGGAGGACGGCATACAAGAAGAGGTAACCCACGTGACCACAATGCTAGACAAAGTCCCGCGAAGTTCCATCAAAATCCGAAACAATGGAGAAATTGAGGAACAAAAACAGGTGTCTCCAATCAGTGAAACGTTCCCAAAGATTGTTGAGGAGAAGTTAAATAAGAAGGTAAATGTGGACAATGACAAAGAGCCAACCCTGGAAATTGAAAACTGTATGGATTCTAAAACTGAAAGTGAAACCGAAAGTGAAAGCAAAAAGTCGCCACACAGTTTGCTGCAAAGGCTCATGGGAAGTAAAGACAAGAGGAGGAGGCGGCCATCAAAAGTGCGATTCATGAGCTAGAGATTGCCGTGCAGGATGAGGAGGACAGTGACCACACTGCATCTGGACCCGACTCTGACTCAGACCTGGTCGAACCCCAGAGGCTCCAGACGACAGTATACAGCTCCCACAACGACAGCGGCTTCCAGTCACCGACTAACGAGAGGCCAGAGAGTGCGAGTACCCGGCCAATCTCGAATGGACAGGTAGAGCCGGCGGACGTGGAGGTGGTTCTGGCATAGACAGTGGAGGGTTAAAGGAGGCGTGTTGTGGTTTATGCTGGTTATGTTTTTGGACATGGTTGGATTTGGTCACGCTTTAGAGCTTTAAATATTGAATGTGTGGAACAGGCCTTTGTGAGAGCGTGTTGTAATGACTGAGGTATTTGATGCTTGGATCAGTGTCTGCGCCCTCTGGATAAAGTTTGATTCTAGTGTGATGATAACACTGGAGCTTAAAAAAAACAGAAGAACCATAGAACAGAGTACCAGCTGAGCTGAATCAGCAGATGATGAAGGAAAAGCACTAAACGCACTAAGCACCGGTGCCTCTCATGAGACATCTGAGCGATGTGGCATTCGTTTTTAATTGGTCCACAAGCTTGAGAGAGCCATTGTGAGGATGTGTGGATATATATTAGAGAGGAGGGGCTGGCATGCCAGGCTGGTGTACTCTATCTATTTGAAATTAACAAAAAATAATGACGCAATTTTTGATGCCCTGTTTTCTAACAAAATGAATTTGTTAAAATACAAAATATTTGGTATCAAATATCGGTTCCCATACTGGATCGGGATGCTGGATTGGGTATTGGTTCCATGATACTGGTTCAGCCGTTATCCTAGTTGGGCTTTTAATTGGATTTTATAAGAGATATATTTATAGGCTGATTTTGGCCTAGAAGGTCTCATAATGTTTGAACATTTGTATAACACAACTTATTACAAAAGATTTCCAATTAATAGTTTTAAGTGACATTTCACTGGAATCGGTTAATATGAGGTATTGACTTAAATTAAAAGTATCAGTATCGATATCTGAACTAAAAAAGGTGGATCGGTACAAACCAAAATGAATGACGTGCATTGAGATATATGTTTGAGCTGTGCGGCTGTATCTAAGGACATCAGAGTGTGACTGTATGTACTTTATGTAATGCCTGAACCTGACCAGTAGAGGGCCTCATTGGTTTAGGAGCATCACTTAAACAGTTCAAATCTATTCTTCATATGAAGCTTTTCTACTGTAATATGGTCTTATATGTTTGATGCAACCATGCAGTCATATTATCTGAACATAGAGGTCAGGAGACAAGAAAAGCAAATCATGTATTACTGAAATGTGGTCTTATTATTTTTGTTTCTATTTAAAATGTTTATTTAATTTTAAAGTGTGTGTTTTGTCTGACTTTTCCTCAGGCTTAAGGCTCGATATTGACATGTTGACTTGTATATCTTGCTTAGGGTGTGTTCTAATAATGCATTATGAAGTATGAAGCTAACTGGATTTTCCTGCTCAAGCTTGTGTACATCTGCTAAATGTATTTTATTCAGGAGGAGCGCCATACATTTTTGGTTGGAAGAGCTACTGTGGGGGGCTAAGGTCTTCAATGTGGATGCTCATTTGACATGTTAATTTAGAGCTTTTAACAATGGAGCGCACCCCCACCACCACCATATTTGCTTTGCTGTTTTAAACAAGTTAAAATGTAGTTAGCCCCTGTAGTGATTTATCAAAGCTAAGATGGATTTTTTTTTTTTTTATTGGAGTATGATTTTGAGCAGCATTTTTAGTCAAGATTGGATGTGCTATGAAAGTGGGGCAAAAGTGTTTGGGGGAGGTATGGGGGGGCATTGTCCATTCCAGGGGAGGCTAGTGCCCTCTCAAGCCCCTCCCTGGCACCGCCTCTTGTTTTATTCATTGACGCTAAAATAAATGCAACATGCACTAAAAAAATTCTGAATAAAAATGTTCAAAAACAACTATTTTGGCTCATTTTTACAAGATTTTTTTTTTTTTTTTTTTACAATAAATGAACTGTAGAAGTATTGGGCAGTAGTAGTTAGTGGTTAGTGGCTGGTAAATGATTGCGGTAAACCTCCTGACTGAAGTGCTTAGTCATGGTTTCAGGAAATCGAGAGGTCACGTGATGATGATGGACAGGACAAAGTTAGGAGCGCAATGAGGAACAACTATTTGAAGAAGAGAAGTACTGGCCTGAAATATGTAGGAAAAAGTAAAAACATTTTAATATAGAAACAAGCCTCAAATGTTTTAGATACTTAAGGCGCCTGTAATGTAATTTTAATTTATTCTTGTCAAAATGCTCTTGGTAAAAGCTGCTATCTATTCATTTTACATAGCATTTTCTTTGGTAATTAATAACTAATACAGAAGCTATTGACTGGGTCGCCTTTTTTCACCCCATCAGCACTTTCGCTCACATGCACATCAAAATCTGATTATTATCACATTTAAGATGATTAAAATGACATGCAAACCACACAATCTGATGGGAGGGGGATCATGATCAAACAGAAATCTGGTGAATTTGCCACTTACAGTTCATTTTAATAATCGTATAACTTTAAAAAATAACTTTGTAATTACATCTTGAGTGAGAGAGGACTCTTGGGAAAACCACCTGCCGGACACTACTTCAGACACTTGATTCTCTGTCATGGTGCATTTTGAAGAGTATCAAACAACAAACAAAACCAAATAAAAGCAGAGATTGGGGAACTACAAGGAAACAACCACATGACACTATCCCAGACTGTTTCTGTGTCACGGAGCAATATCAAAATGGCAGAAACGACTATTTAGACGGGGCTAAAAGTTCAAATTAAAACATGTTCCTGGCTCATGGTTTGAAATCAGGTACAGGCGCTTTAAAGACCAAGGGTTCATTTTATTAGTTGTAGTGTTAAGCCATAGTCCATACAAAATGTAATTAAATAATATGTTCAAGTTTATGAAGTCAATTATTTTTGAAAGTTAACATTTCATCTTAAGTCACAAAATAAAATCAACATGTAACTGTTTTTGGCACATGTATTTTTTATGAAATCAAAAACTATTATCAAACTTCTTAAGATCCATCTTTTGGGACTTAAGCGCTCATGTGGACCATCAGTAGTCAATGCATCTGACACTACAGAGATATCGTTTTAAACACTTGGCAAAGTGAGACAAAACATTGTAGAGAATCATCATAAATTATTGCAAAATAAAGAGTTGCCATTAATCACACTTGGATTAGCATTAGATTAACTTCATGATACACAAATTATCTGCTAATAATAACTGTACTTTTAAGTACAAAGTAAATGAAGTCTTAACAAAACAGGTTTGTCTGGTAATGACCATTACATTACTTAAAGTTACACTACGGAACTTTTCTAGTGGAGGGTCCAACTCCTTGTTTACACGGAAAAAATATAGCTTTGCCAAGAATGTTCCTCCGTATGGCATAAAATGTATCTATGGTAAATGGTAAATGGTCACATCTTTATATAGCGCTTTTCCACCTTCAAGGCACTCAAAGCGCTTTACAACAAGGAACCAGTCACACCCACCACACACACATTCATACACCAGTGTACGCAGACACTGGGGGCGAGGTGGGTAAGTGTCTTGCCAAGGACACACAACGACAGCATTCATCTGTGAGGGCTGGAAATTGCACCGCCAACCTTTGAGTCAGTGGATCTAACCACTCAACCAATGATGTTCATGTAGAGAGCGGGATTTGAACCGCCAACCTTCGGATCAGTGGACAAACACTCAACCTACTGAGCTACTGTCGCCCAATCTATCTCCATGGAGACAAGTAAGTGGTGCAATCAGAGCAAGTTACAGCTCCGATCTGTGGAGACACGAGCCCACTGTAGATAAAAATGCATGTTTTTCACAATGCAATGAAAAACACCAGTGACTAAATAAATGCAAGAAACACAAAAGTGCTTCTTTAGGGATGCACTGATCCAGCTTTTGTTGTTTTGACACCGATTTCGATACTATAGCCTCAAGAATCTGCCGATACCCAATATCAACCGATACCAGAGCAGAGACTGAAAAAAGCATTTACTTCATAAAACAATAAAATAAATGTGTTATGAAGCTGTTATTTATTTCGTAAGTAACTATACAACAGCTTTGTATAAATAAAGAAATGTAACTACGCTCAGTAAACAGTCTTATTGCTTATCAGTTTATACATTCAACCACGATATCAGCCGAACCGATATTTAGAAGTCGATATCTGGTCCAGCAAATTTTTCAGGATCAGTGCCGATATTTGATACCTGTATCGGATCAGGGCATCCCTTTAACATTTAACAAGTAAAATAGGTAGCATGCCCTCCTTAAGAAAAGTTACATAGTGCTTCTTTAACAAGTCCAGTTCATAACTCCTACCTAAGCATAAAGTATAACAATACTAAAAATTGCACCAAACATGCCACCAAAAACACAGACTTCCATTTCAAGTAAGTCCTGAACTTCCAAAAGGGTCTGTGTGAAACAGTCCTCCTCCAGAATAGTCACATAGTGATCGCACGGTCGGACATGGAGGAGAGGAGGGGGAAGAGGATGTAGTATCCCAGCACTGAGCCGCAGACCACAGCCAGGAAAATCCATGTGTTATAGGACATGACACAGAGCATGATAATGTATCCCAGAGCCACCTGCAGAGTGTGGAGACCAGCCTGAACCCCATGGAGGAGCACACTGGAGGAGAGGAGACAAAAACAAGAATGAAGGAGAGAGGGATTGGTCTGGGTCGACGCAAAGCACTTGAGAATCAGATTTAGGCAATTTCATCAAAACTGGTCATGGCAAAACAGTGTCAGACTTTGTAGAATAGTTTAACAGCCTCTAACATTTAAATGTTTGCTACTGCGATAGGTTCTTAGGCTGTGTTCACAAAAAATTCACTGATTTTGAACCTTATCATTATTTGTTAAAATTAGGGCGGGATTAGTGCCAGCTGACCAATCAGAATGATCGAAAAGCTAAGAGCTGCAAACTTCACACACAAGGAGCTGTCAATCAAAATCATGAAATGTACAATTAAAATAATAAAAAAACAAGCCAAAGGAAACTCAGTAGCTGTGTTCATGTGAAGTGGGCATTTAGCGACCCATCACACCCACACATGTTAGGCCACGAAAGGCAAAGTACAGCCTATCTGAATATCATTCATCACTATAGAAAAAGCGTCAATGTGCTTAAGTCATGAAACATAGACTATGACATAATCATACAGCGCCGTGGACCAAAAGACGCACGCTTCATACAAATGTGCACAGTTACATTTTTAGTTTACAGATCATACTAGAGTGTATTTAGTATAATCCAGTTCGATTCAGCACTGGGTACTGAATCCAGGCATAACCTGCATGAGCTTTTAGTGTTGGTAGTGGAAACAAAGTCACTAAAGACACTAAACACCCACCCACCCTGAGCCTACAGTCCTACCTGTGGTTGGTGCTGACAGGAGGAGCGGGCTGTGTGGACACAATGGGGCTCAGGGATGATTCTGATTGGCAGCCCCCTAGCGAAGGACTTCTGTCTCCAGGAGGGGGCACTGTGCACTTAAAGCGATGATCCAGAAAGATCCTGGTCACTTTGAGGATTTCATAGGTCATTGTGAGGAGGAATACCACCAGCACAGACAGCAGCATACCTGAGACACAAATCAGACAGAGAGAGCCTTTTACATCAATGTAACCACAAAACAAAGCTCATAACCAAGGAAACCAAGATGTCTATGTAATCCCTCAGTCATCCAGGTATGATCCATTGTAAAAGCCAAAGTCAAATCTGTCAGCTAGACAAAAAGTTGAAGGAGTGAAGACGTTTTGCAACCAAGCTCATACCCAAGGAAACCAAGCTTGCAACCGGTACCAGTATGGGGATAGTTAAATAACCTCACTTCCGGGTCCAGGCCACAGTCTGTATAAAGAAGTGAACTGAGGGAGTGTGAGGCTAGCAGTTGTGATGGCTATTTTAGAGCCAAGTTCCATATTTGAAATTCTAGCCACAAGTACTTTAACAACCAAAGAGCCAATCAGGAGCGAGGGTGTTTAAGGTAACATCCCTTCCCACCTGTACTGCTGGTTTGGCAGGGGGCGGGCTTTAGCAACACTGTCAATCAAAACGTTTGCTAACGCTAGCAGTAGTGACCTCTGGGAAACAAGGTACTTGACTGGTCTGTTGTTAATGTTCATATCTTGAGTCACAGATGAAATAGCATAATAAAAAACACAGGATCACCTATAGCGGGTTAATACAAACATTTTAGGACCAAAAGAACAAGCCTGACAGCAGCAATTACAGCAGAGAGAGAAGTGGCAATTTTCCAATGTAAAGTGAAATGGAGGCAGAGTCAATGGAGCCGAAACACTCCCATGCTAACTTTCTATTTGTCCAGTTATATATACAGTCTATGGTCCAACCCTAGGCCTAACAATACATCATTGCAACCCACAACTTCACAGTTTTGTTTGATTTATAGCTTTGTTTGCTGACAATACACTGTGCCGTGTATCACAAATTGTATCAGATATGTAGGCAATAAGGCAAGGAAAGGTTTATTTGTATAGCATAACTTGTACACAGAGTAATTCAAAGTGTTTAACACTAATTAAAATCACTTTACAAACAAATCAAAACATAAATAATCATCATAATCATTGTTAATATTAAAAGAGAAGAGTGCAGAATAAAAACCTTTCAATCCCGTTGCATATGCACAGCTAAACAGAACTGTTTTGAGCCTGAATTTAAACGTTGTCAAAGTAGAGGCCTGTCTAACATCATCAGAAAGACAGTTTAGTCCTGACTCTGAGGACTTCAGGGACCGGCCTCCTGCTGATGCTAGAGTGTGAGATGGTTCATATGGCACTAACATGTCAGGGATGTACTTTGGTGCTGGTCCATGGAGAGACTTGTTCACAAGCAGAGCTGCTTTAAAGTCTATTCTCTGAGCCACAGGAGCCAGAGACCTGAGCACAGGACGCATGTGTGAAGTACTTCCTGGTTCTAGTCAGGACCCGAGCAGCAGTGTTCAGGATGTACTGCACCTGTCTTAAGGCCCATTTGGAGAGGCCAGTGAGCAGGCCGTTACAGTAGTCTAACCTACTGGAGACAAATGCATGGATAAGTCTCTCTAAGTCTGGATTAGACAGTATAGCTTTATTTTTTGCTAAGTTTTTTTAGATGGTAAAAAGCTGCAGATGTTAGTGATTTAATGTGGCTGTTAAAAGTTCGAGTCTGAGGCCAATATTACCCCTGAATTTCCAGCCGGATTTGAAAATTTTAGAGAGAGAGACTGGAGGTGACTGCTGACACTTTCTCTTTGTTTCTGTGGCCAAAGACTATGACTTCAGTCTTGTCCGAGTTGAACTGGAGAAAGTTGTTTTGCATCCACACACTGATCTGTTGGATGCAGTGGCAGAGTGAATCCACTGGTCCATATTTACTTGCTGCCAGTGAGACATAGTATAATGCATCACTGGAATTTTCCCATTGTGGGACAAAAAGGTCATCATATCTTTCTTATAATCCACATACATTTTATCTAACACTTTCCATTGTTTCCAATCAGCTTTAAAGACCCGATATACTGCAGTCATTTAACCTGCTAGTTCTGTTCTGTCCATATGCTGTACTGTAAACATCACAGCCACTTACTGTACACAAATATTTGTATATGAATATTCTTGTGCATTTTGTTGGAGTGAGTTTGTGTACAGAGGAGCACATATCACTTACCTGCCACTCCATGCACCTCCCAGAACTCAAACAGCAGAGTCACACTGCTCGACGTGTAAAAGGTCATCTGCAAAACACAACATCATTACAATGCAGGGAAGGGAAAGCATCGGTTACTATGTCAACAGCTGAGAAACAAACAAGTGAATATTAAAAGTGCACTATGGAACTTTTCTGGTGGGAGTTTCGCTTGTCTCTGTGGTTATAGGCACTTTTCACAGAGCCTTCTGGCTAGTTCTGGTTCTGTCAAAAAGTTGGAGCAGCTCTTCCTGCTCCGTTCATTGTGTATTTGAAATTTGCGCTAAAATAAATCAATATTTAAATTCCAGGCAAAGGACAGCAAGTCAGCAAGTTATAGATAATCACAGACGATGTAAATACTTCACCGGAGGAAGCTTCTGTGTTGAGAAAAGTAGGAATTGTGTTTTGAGGCTAATGCTAACTGAAATGAAAATGAATTGTTATAATAGTGATAAAATCTGAACAATTATATAGTTAAGTACATATTATAGTGTCTCTTTACAAACATTAGAGAAATTAGATGAAAAAAAACAAAAACAAAACATACACATAACAAATACACAGGTTATAATATCTGGCCAATAATCACTTTTTAAATAACAATTCATTAATATCTGCTTTCATGATGGTACATCTCTAACATTTTTTATTACTTTTCCAAGGCCATTCCATAAATGAACTCTACTTACAACCATGATATATACACAGGGAGGGCATCTGACACACAGTGACATTTCAGAGCATGTTTGTACAGATCTGTTCAGGGTGAAAAGTTTTTATGCCACCTATGCCATTTTTGATGTACTTGTCTAACTGTGTCACAATAAATGCTTAGCACTGACCAAACCAAGACTAAAACATGGCTAATTTGGGAAAATCGTAAATTTATGTGAGATAAAAGAACTTTTCTACTGTTGCGATATCAATGATTACATTAGCCAATATCGTGATATCAATATTTTTGCAGTATATAAAACAATGAGTGATATGTTTGTGTAAACATACAGCCATGTAACACTCTTCTATTTCAATTTTTACTCATGAGTCTCTGAATCTTATCATGCATGAAGTGCTGCACGTCCAATACTGATCACACCCACACTGATGTGTGAAAAACCTGCAATATCAGCTGATACACAGAGGAACTGATGTAATGCCCATGCCTAATTTTACAGTGTGCCTGCTGTCTGTGACTTCATTCATCTGATCAGATACATTTCTTTCAACTCTCTACCTGGTCTGTAATCTCTTCCTTCATGATTACAATATGTATCCCAATACAGAGATCACGATATGATATGTATCCCATTACTCGTAACCTGAGTAATCCCTTATCCCTTTAACTGATGCTAAAAGTTTACAAATTAATGTTTTGATTATGCAGAATGGTCATAATATATTAATATGGGAACACACTGGTCTTGAAGTCACGTTTAGAGCCCAGCAGATTCAGCCTTCACGCTGTAGTGAAGCAGATATACAAGTGTACAACTCTGCAATTCAATATGAATTTATGTTATTTAAAGGTATCACAATGCACAATTCTGTATCAATACACATATTCCTGAAAAGTCTGTAACAATACATTGTCATATCTATATTTGCGCCCTGTTTGCACTGTCCACATTTCGGCTCACCTCTGCCTCAGAGCCTCCTGTGAGTCGTTTAGGCTGGTTGAAACATGTCAGGAATGTGTGTTATGGTGGTTATCTGTGTGCTCATCACTGCACTGGCTCAAAAGGCATTGTCCCACATTAACCTCATGTGAGCTGGACTGGAGTGGACAGAGGACACAAGGGGACAGCTGTGGATGGGACGAGAATGGGGCTGTGTTTAAAGACACAGACAGTCCCAGTCGAATGGGACCATCTTTATCCTTCTTCTTTTTACTGTCACAAATATGAACCATTTTGCATTCTGTTAAACTATGAGTGGGTAACAATCTGAAACACAACTTGTCCCAAAGGTAGCCTCTGACATAGTCTGAGTGACCAGTGTTTTAAACCAATTACAGTTAAGTATGTATTGTATTGTATTCTGCATTTGTATGGAAAATATGTTACATAGGACAGTCTTATACAGCTCTGTGCTACTAAATGTACAGAGGGTTCGAATAGGGCCCAGGAGAGAGCGCTACATTACTCAAAAAAGCATGGGTGACATAGAAAAACCTCATCAGGCATGTTTTTGATGATGGAACAACATAATAACATGGTAGAAAGCTCCAATAACGCCTCCTCTTTAAGTGTGTGTGAATATAAAATAGGCTCAGCAGATCATTTGTTATTCCCATTCCCTTTTCACACTAAACTGAATGCTTTTTGTAACCACATTCATCTCGTTGGGAGTTTTAAAGGATTTTTTGCCCCAAGATTTTGGACAAATCTAACTGAATATCCAACACTGCTTATTGCGACAATGATATTTTGCAACGCTGACATTTAGATTTTTCATTGATCTACACCTGAAAGGTTGGAAGAAACAAGTTTATGGACTTATTTGTTAAAATTCTACAAAAGTATAAATCAACAAAATTGATGTTTTTTTGTCTTTTTGTCTAAAATCAAGCACATTTATTTCCCATTAAGTTATTCAAGCATTTATACTACTGAAAGGAAACATTGTAATCAGACTGTTGGGGATATATTTGAAATTATTATAAAGTAAACTGTCATTAAACCTCGTAATACATGAACTATAAACAGAAATGTTGAATATCGCTCTAAAATCACAACCTAATTAGCTGCCTATGTGCACAGACAGCAACAGTCTTTCTCTGAACAGATTTGGGATTTTAAGTATGTGAGCAAAGTAAATAATAGAAAGCAGACTGGTGTTAGCATTAGCAATAGAAAGAAAGGTTGGTAGGCTAAGTCAACAGACCTATAGGCTCCTATTATAAGCTTATCTAGATTTTAAAACCTCATATTTACAGCTGCTGAGTCAGCAAAATTCTACAAGTTAGTATAGTAACTATTTTAAGGCAATACAGCGATTACCAAACCCCAAACTAGAACTAAGGCCGAATTTTGGTCTAAACTACTGCTACCAAAAGTATTGAAACTAGAATCAGATCTAGATACTCATTTGAGCAGGTTTTGATACTAAAAAGTCATATTCACAGGACAGAAATGAACCTTTCCTGAATAGTTTTAGAATGGCCTTGGGCTGTATCAGAACAAGTATAAGACACATAGCCACACAGATATAAGGCCAGATGCTGATATAAAAGAAAGTACTTCGATTTAATGTTGAAAATGAGATTCTATCAAATAAAGAGTGTTTTTATCACCATTGTAACACAAAACAATAGGATAAACAATATTTGAGCAGTAAGTACAAAATCAATATTTCCAATAAGAAACAACGAAACAGACGAAACAGACAAAAGGAGGTGGTGTAAGGGTGGGGGGTGCAGCATTTACCTAACCTTATATTCAGACTCATTTTAAATATATAATTGACATATATTAATATAATGAATCAATAATGACTTGAGGTTGTGACATGAAAATTTGTGCTGCAAGATTAAACACAATCGAATCAAAATCACAATTTGTTGCAATTAGCAAATCGCAAAGGCTGCAGTTTCTGAAGTGCCATAATTTCCTCCATAAACAACAAAATCTCCTGTGTCATTCTGCATAAAAAACTGCTGACCCTATAGTTGAGATCTGTAAAAACATGTTCTGAAATATGACCCTTGAGCGTGGACGGGTTTAAAATGTGAACTCTGAACAGAATCCCATTATTTAAACATAAATTAAAAATCCAATCACAATTGCAAGGCTATTCAGAAAAATATAATAATATTTTTCCTGAATTTTTCAGCCAGAAATTTTTCAGTTTCAGAGACATTTAAAGAGAGCAACCTTAGAGGAAACTTAGTAAATATTGGGTTACAGTAGTTTCTTTGCTTGTATCTTTGTTTATTTAATCAGCAAGAACACAAAAAACCAGTCTTAACCAGGTCAAAAATATGCTCTTGTACACTTAAGTAGGCCTCCCACTAGAAAAAATACAAGTACTAGCAAAATTCAAGAGCCACAAAAAGTGTTAACAGCTGGAACTGTGCTCAGGCATTCAAATCATGGATCTAATCAGGTGACACTGGAGATCATAACATTTACAAGTACAGCAAGTTACAAAACTACAAGAATTTGTTAATCTAAAGCTCTTTCTTTCTTTTCTTTTTCTTTTTTTTTTTTAGCATAACTTAAGTTCACAAAACCACTTGATTATTCATGTACAAGTTAAATGAATGACTTACATGCATCGTGGTGAAGGCTGGAGTTGCTGCTTTTTGCGGTTTATTCTGTATTAAACTTCTCGAAATCGCCGCCCATTAGCAATATAAGCTACAAAAATGTAGTGTTTCACTTGCTGTTGAAGAGCAGTCGAGCAGGAGCCATGACTTCCCCCGAAAAGGAGAGCAGAAGGAGCGAGCGCACCAGCTGCTGCAGCACAGAGCGAAGAAACGAGGCGGCTAACCGTGTGACGCTAGCATGAAGGCTACAAACAAAGCGAAGGGGCTGATGGGAAGTGTAGTCTTTTAACAGAACGCGGAAAAAAGAAATTATTTAACGATTTTTAGTGGTTTGGAACAGTCTGAAATTCACTTATTTATGTTGTTATTACGCTTCTTGTAGTTATTTCTTACCTTACTTTAATTAGCTTACTTTTAGCCTTAGCAAGACAATGCAGATATACATAGTTTAAATAAAAATAAATTAATTAATAACAACAACAATAATAATAATAATAAAATGTTTATAAAAATCTTTTATTTTACATTTGTCACAGTACAAATTACTGTATGTCTACTGTCAGATACATTTCTCATAGAGGTGATATAATCTGTATTTTGTGACTATAAACAGTAAAACAGGAGAAATACACAACGGAAACAGAAAGAAGAGAACAAATGAAGGTTCATAAAGCTCTAGTACCATAAGAAGGAATATGAGTTTGAAATAAAGCAGCATGAGATTACAGTAGGGTCAAGACACTCATTGCACAGAATCTAAAATCATTATCAAATATCACACATTCCAGTGACTGCCCTTGTCCTTGAGTTAGCTACATTTGAGCACAAACTGCCCCAAAAGATAAAACACAAATAATTTAACTTGTAAATATTGAGAAAAAGGGTTTTGAAGAAGTGGTTTGTGATTGTGTCTGTACTACAAGACTTTACTCCCTGCAGATAATATGCCTGGCTCTTACACTCTTGGTTTATAGAAGCAGACAAAACACACATTAGGCTTACAAATGTTGAGGCTTTGGGATATGGAAATAACGGGACATTTGCATAACATGTGTGTGCCTGTTTTATAATACCCTATTATTTGGTATTTTGTTGGATTTCAATTTAAAAAAAGCAAAACTAACTAAAAATCAAGTAGTCTCTTACATAGTTACATATTCTTTCAATGTGTAGGAAACAGAGCCTGCTATTTTAAATGAAAAAAATAATAATATTAATTTAAAAACATACAATTCATAATTTTTGTCTGATTCTGAGTGTAGTGTACAGACTTATCCAAGTATCCAGACAGGCTTGGGCTTTGGAGTTTCACAGTTATCTCAAACTTCAAATCATTTTACTTCAGGTCTAACTACAAAAAAATCCATAAGTAAATCACTTAAACTATGAGTAATTTTAACATTGCTGTGCAGTAAATAACATAACATAGGGTTAAGGCCACGGTTGTTCTGTTTTGCTCAGAATCAAAGAAAGAAAGCAAAAAAAAAGCAACAAATGGGGAATTAGTAAGCTCTTTTTTTTTTATAATTTTGTTTAGATTTTTATGTCACATTCAAAGTAAGGTCACTCAATATTTTTTGTGATTCAAAATTATCAGAAAGAAATACTTAATCCCTTTGATCATAGTTAAAACAGTTGGTTGGCTGATCTGCTGTGGTTCATTGGATTAACCAAGAAACATGGAAATACAAAGTTAATGTTGCAGTTTCTTAATTCTTGTAGCAGGTGATGTGCAGTTAGTAATGTACATACGACATCCACAAGAGGGCGCTCAAAGACTTAAACCTGTACATGTTTTTGATTAAGACATTTCAATACTGATTCCTGCAGATAAAAAAAAAACTACAAAACAAAACAGATTAATGTGATATACGTTTTTTTTTCATGTAACATTTAGCTGTTCAAATCATCTGGAGTGTGCTTTGGTTCAGTGACAAAAGTGTCCAACATTATGCTTTTTTTTCCCAAGAATAAATAACTTTTTGAAATTTTCATATTAATGTATTTAATTTCTTTTTATTGAAATTCATCTTTTAAAAATCTAAAAGAGTTTTAAGCAATCTAAAAGAAAGGGTTCTATCGGTCCTTACTGAGAAACAAAACTGGAGACAATTTATGACAAAACAATATGAATTTCTGAGTTTTTGGACTCAAAATTTCTGAAGGCATCAAAGTACAAGAAAAATCCCATATCAGCCCCATTCTCCTGGTGTAGGCACAGTGTAGTTCACCTGCTGTCAGTGACAATAATATTCAAAAGTCATTGTCTGAGAATTGGAGAGTCTTTAGAGCGGCGGCCTGCACCCAGACAGTATGCGTCCTGATTGGCCCAGAGGGGTCTGGGGGCGGGGCCTGATGACGCTGCTTTAGTTTACTGCCTGCTGTTGACTGGAGTGGAGTTGGCCGTACTGCAGCTCTCCTCATATGTGGGAGGGGGTTCTGAAATAAGAAAAATATAAATGTTGATATAAAAAATGCTAAGTTTATTAGTAGTAACAGTAAAGCAGTAAATAGTATTAGTAGCAGTAAATGATTTCAGGTATTCCATGAAGAACCAGGAAAACGCTAATACACTTTTATAGCACTTTTGGCCAAAATGTGTCTTGCCCCTGCACAGATATATTGTATAAGTAGCTCTTGAGGCCAAAATAAGTCAGCTGTGTACTGTCTGCATCTAATTATAAAGCGTTTTACTGTCTGATAATCAGGAACTATATGTTAGCATGCTAGTTGTTAGCAATAACGTGACGGCTCAACTCCGTTCTGGCTTCTGAAAGTTGTAAGAAGAACTTATAAACTCATCACAGTGAATAATTTGGATGCTAAGAATTAGAGATGTAATGTTTGTGAACGAGTCTGCTCTTTTGAACGGTTCCTTAACATGTACAGGTAGAACCGGATCTCATTTTTAAAAAGTAGTATCTTTTTCTTTCACATTTATATGGATTTTTATCCTGAATGCTGTATCAACAGAGCATAGACGCAGAGCAGGCGACACAAGTGAGGGCTTTGTGCACAGAAAAATATAACCGTTTGATTTTTTTTTTGTATTTATTATTGTAGTGCAAAGTTAATGACTAATTTCAAAGGCTAAACACACTCCCACTCTCAGTTTGAACCATTTTAAACACAGCCTTGGTCATCTCTCTGTGATCAGTTTGTAGATAAAATGAGTTCTCACATTGGCTTCAGTCATATGAATAAATGGTAAAAGAGCCAGTCTTTTGAACGGCTCTTTGAAATGAACGGCTCCAAAAGATTCGGATCCCATAAAATCACCGAAAGTCCCATCACTACTACCCATTATACGACTGTACATTAGGAAAGTGAGGAATAATTTTGAACCACTCTTTAAATAATTTAGCTCTGATTTTCATGCATTTGACAATAAAAATCAAGTGCCTTTGTATGGCAAAGGCTGTGAAATAAGAGAAAAAATTGACAGGGTGACTTTTTATCGTCCAATCAGGCACATTGTTACTAAGAATCATGGGTAACCGTCCTGACACTATCCCAGTTTCTGTGTCAAGGTGCAAAATCACTGTAGCAGAAAGGACTAAGTGAGAGGGGCTAAAAGTTAAAACTAAAACATGTTCTTCACTCATGGTTTCAAATCAGATTTAATTAAAATGTATCAAGACCATATGAACAAAACATGCAAAAAATATGGAGGCTAGTTTTCACTCAAAAGATCCAGTCCAAACTGACCTTGAGGGAAGTCCCAGCTGCTGTACTCGGGGGGCAGGATGAGGGAGCACGACGTGGGGATGGGTGTGATGTCACTTCCCTCGGTGAAGAAAGGGATGGTGGCCCCCGTGGACAAACAGAAAAGTTGTGCGGACAGGTCGGGGTATAAGCCTCCAGGGGGCAGTGCGGCTCCAGGCAACAGGGTGACGGGCTGCCCGCTTGGGTCCTGCTGGGAGTGGCTCTTTGTGGGGATCTCCTCGTTGGCCACGCCCCCCGCACAGAGGTCACCCAGGTCATCTTCACAGGGCGGAGCACTCGGAGCCACGCCCACAGGGCTGGTGGGGACGGGGTCTGGGACTCTGGTTGGGGACAGGTTCACGGCGATGTTCCCGATGTAGATGGGCAGAGTCACAACAGTGTCAGGAGATTTGAGCGATACCTGGATCGCACAAAACGAGAGACAAGGGTTAGTGTTGGAACGCTAAATGTTTGAACTGAAAGTTTTCATAATCTCTTTGCTTTTCTTTCTAAACAGAACAGCAAATGTAAAATTGAACAACTTAAGTAACAAGGCTTAAAAAAAAAAGAGATTCCTAATATTGATCAATCAGGATTTTCAAACATTTTTCTATTCTGATTTTAAATAAATACAAATAAATTCATATAAAACAATATAAACAGCTGATCATGACTGAATGTGATCCCGAAAATGTGATAAATTGCACAGCTCTAACATCGGATTAAGATGCTAAATAAATAAATAAATAAATAAATGAATGAATAAATAAATGAATAAATAAATACAATTAGCTATGATAGGTACATCATTCCCCTGAACAGTTCCTGCTTAAGGACAAGTAGTCAGGCTGCATCCAAAGGGATGTTGGACATTTTCTTCAATGCAACTGTCAAAAGCATGGGTTAGCTGGACTCAATATAAGTGGAATATGGAATATATAATTGGAGTTTTAGTCATGTTTTATTTTAAAAGGAAAACTGAGGTACTGCCAGGTTGTGCCTATAAGTAAATGTAATACTGCCCATTTTTGGCACAAATGGTTACATAAAACATTTAGATCAGTTATGACTGTTTTATTTATTTATTGTTTTACTGTTATTTTTGTTTTGAGCTAAACAAAATTGGCATTGGATATGAAAAAGTTGGATCAATGCATTCCTACCCATGTGGTCCCAGAATCGTACATCTGGTCATAGCTAATTTATATAAAAATAAACCAGTTGTTGTAGTGCTGAGACCTGAATGAAGTAGTCGATGTGGATGAGGCTGCAGCAGGCGAGCTCAGACTGGGGCAAAGGAGGAACTATGATCTGCTCTCTCCACTCGGCGTGTTTGCCCGCCTTCACCCCCGCCCCCTCCACCTCCGCGATGGTGCGCAAGTCCATCACCGGCCGCTTGGTCCGGTACGTTACCTTCTGCACACAGGACAGCACAAACACACATCAGAGCAGTGATTAAAGCTTAAAGCTGACACTTAGAAAATAAACATGCATTTATACCAAGATATTTGTCTTGTCAACTACTAAGATCAGAACTGAAATACTAAACCAGAACTTAAACAGGTGGATAAAACCAGGAATAAAAAACAAATCTGAAGGGCCTGAATGTCAAAAACATGTTGCAAGATGTGCCAAACGCCCACAGAGATGCATTAATAAAGTAAAATAGTAAACAAAAGAAAACAAAAAAACAAAACAATCTGCTGGTTCACTACTGGTAAATGTGGTACATGTATCACTCTATAGTGTCAGAAATGTTTTGGATGAAGGCTAGGCTTTGTATTTAGCATCTTAAAATCTCCATTGGACTAAATAAAAACTTCCTTGACTATAATAGCAAAACGGATACTGAGGGAGAGAGACAAGACGAGTGAGTAGGTCTTGCTTTAAAAAACGGTGTGACTGAGGGTCATGCGCGTAGAAAAACCCTAATTATCCTAGGCTCCAATTAGGTACTAATGCTGTAAAGCTAAAAAAGGGACGGATGCGGAGTCCCGTTACCGAGTAAAATAGGAAGATTTTACTGGCAGGTACAAAACCGTGGGCAAAAGCAAGGGGGATGGTGCGGAGTCCCGTTACCGGGTAAAAAAAGGATCATTTTACTGGCAGGTACAAAACCGTGGGAAAAAAACGAAGAAAAAAAAGTGTGTGAAAGACGTGTGAGTGGAGATTCTAAACCACTAGGTGAAGGATCTCATACCAAAAGGTTGGGAGAATACAGTGTATTTCTGTGGATGCAGAGGCAAGATTTCTCCGCCTGCTTGTGAGGTGTAAGTGAGAGATACCGCATAAATCACTGTACCAACTTGTTGTATTCCAGCGATAGAGACCTCCCTAGGAGTTAAAAGCTGGACTAAATTTCAGGAAAAAAAATGGGAAACAAAAATACAAAACTGACCCCAAAAGATAAACTGCAGATAAAAGACTGGAAAGCCGTGCACGCAAAATATCCGGATAAATGTACAAAATTAGATCTGTGGGTAACAAAACAAAACAAATTTGAGTTAAAATCTTTTAAAATAACGGAGCTCCAAAATAAGATACAGAAATAATAATGCAAAAAAAAAAAAAAAAAAAAAAAAAAAAAAAAATGTTTAAACAAGGGTGCTATCATTTAGAGAAATGGCTGGAGTTAGCGAAAACAAGAGAAAATGCTTAGTGTAAAGGAGGAAGATGATTTGACTACAGTAGTACAGGCACTAGCAGACACAGCAGGCCCAAGGCCAGGCTCCCACCACCTCCCTATTCTTATCGTGAATTACAACATGAGTTAGATGAGCTGAAAGCAGCCCAAACTAGGCGGTGGAGACTTCAGAAAGGGTGAGGAGGTTGTAATCTGAAGGTTTCGGCCTCCCCGTCTTGTTCTCCTCATGAGTATAGTAAAAATTAATCTCTCTTGTCTTCTCTTCTCTTTTGAACTCTAATTAGGTTAAGTGTGAACCTATCAACTACAACTGGACAAATCGTTGTAGGAGTGAAGTCGTTTTTGACTGTAATAGTAGTGAGAGCTGGTTGTACCTGTATGAGGCTGGCCAGCACACAGCCCGTGTCCCTCCCGGACTTGTTGTGGATCTCTGTGGACAGTCTGATGACCTGTCCTGGGATGTAGCCCGTCAGGTCACTGCGGGCCTTCAGCATTAGTGTGCCCGTTTTCACCAGCAGGTAGTTAAACTTCTTAGTGACCACAGCGTAGCTCGGATGCTTCAGAGAGAAAAAGACAAGTACAAATAATCATTAGACTTTATTACATATTAACAATAATGTGCCGTGTCAATCGTGGCTGTTCTTGACAGTTTGTGGTTTGTTTGACAATTAACACGATAAAACAAAAGCTGGATTTGGTACAAATGGATTTGGGGCCAAATCAACATTGATTCCCTAAAATGTGAGAGGAAAATTGGGACTGAACTGAAACTAAACATGGAACTGAACATTGACTAGACCAGGACAGAACCAGGACCAGTCTCTATGGGGGACACTCACCTCTATAGCGGACACTCACCTCTATGGCGGAGATGTGGTTCAGGTTGAGCATGTTGAGGAGGTAGAATTGGCGATGGGCTTTGTAGTCTTTAGAAAAGCGTGGTGTGTCAATGGCGGCCTTCACGCGGTACACGATCTTCCCAAACGGACCTTCAAACGATGTGGGCACGGCAGCTGCAACAGAGAGGCTGTCTGTAGTTTACTATTCTCATTAACGGCCCCTCACACCACCAACACTCAAGCACACATCATATTCATACTAGACAATATGGGTGGTGTCTTGCCTAAGGACACAACAACAGTTTTGTCTGAAATATTTGACATTCCCAGCAGTCTCCCATCCAAGTACTAACCAGGCCCAGCCCTGCTCAGCCTCTGACGAGATCAGGCTTTGATGAGGATGTTTGGCTACAAAAATAAATTCAACCAAGAAGTACTGTATTGTAAATCTTTAAATACTGCTACCACAACCGGTGAAAGGTCTGTGGAGAATAACAAGTATATTTGTGACTATGTATGGGTCCTGACTGTCATGTGTCTTTAATAATATGGCTCATTAGACATATTTAAGGATTGGTACTGCTGCTTGTCTGAACTTGACGGTTGTTGATGACGGTTTAATGGGTCAAGGAGAGGACACAGAAGAGGAGACACGGAAAAAGGAGACACGGAAAGAGGACACAGGAAAGGAGATGAGGAACAAGGACACAGTAAAGGTGACAAAGAAATAGGACAGAGGAAAGGAGATAAGGAGGATGGAGGAAAATGGCTGGAGGCGAGCACATTTAAAAGCAGCCTGATAAAAATATCCATGTGAGTCCAGGTCCTGGTGCACTGGAGGTGATACTGAAATCATCAGCACAAGCAAACACCGTGGTTGCTAATTTAAGGCACAATATTTAAAGGTCCACCTGCTAGGGTTAGGGTTAGGTGTTATAATAAAGATAAAACCTTAAACTTGTAATATGATTTCAAGCTTGGTGATGTTAATGTAGCCACAGCTGTTCTGGCATTAAACCTGTTGCATTTTTATTTAATTACATGTGTTAATAATAAAGTAATAAAATGCTCAAAAATCAGAAAAACATGCATTCTTTCTGTGAGCAGGGTCACCTCTCCACAGATCTGACGTGTAACTTGGTCTGGTAGTGCAAATCTCCCCAAACCGGAAGTTGCATAATATAACTTAGAATCAGATTTATAAACATAGGACAATACTAAATGACTAGAGTGGTGATGTTGTGTTATTTTGAAGTAAAAATACTACACAGGGGATAATCTTGTGTTTCTTACATTCATTTATTTATTCTTTGGAAATAATTGTATTTTATATGTACCAAGTCTCTGAACATTCCCATTTTGGCAATAATTACAAAGCCATTTTCAACCACAGGGGGGTGATATAGAAGCAAATGCAGTTTTGTTCTTACTGTAGCTTTACCCTCGCTTAACTAACAGCCCATAAAGTTATAAATTGCAGACACAAGCAAATAGTATGACAAATGATAAGGTGTGGCTATGTGCGATAAGAGGACATTAGTTCCTTGTTAAAAAAGTGCCTCACCAGTTTTATACACGCACTAATGACCCATATTTCCAAATCAAAGTCATAAACACGATCTCATGGTAGAAAATATATGAATGAATGAAGGGTAGGCAAACATGATTTATTTATTATGTAATAATAAAGAAGGGGTATTTTACTTCTGTGGTGTATTAACCGCAAACACATAACATATATAGATCACCGTGTTACCTTTGATTGTTTTGAAAATGCTGTATTTGGAGAAAATAACGCATCAACATCCTTTTGTTCTCCCCCTTCAGAGCACTATCACATCACAGTCAGCGTGCATCCTGTTAATGAAACTACTGCACATCACATCAGCTTTGTCAAATTATTGTTTAAAGTTTTTTTATCATGTTACTTTATATTTATGGAGAGTTGTTGTGTAGGAGCGTGGATGACGTAGGTTTGTGGGCTGAGCGTATGACAGAATGTTACAGCTAACCGTAACACCTCACTCACACTGCACCCGGTCCATCTGCGGCTCCTGTGTGGGACCAGTTTAGTTTCAATGTGACATTCACACAAGAACCAGAGGCTCTGCTGCGGTCACCGCATTTGAACAGACCACATTTTCACACTAACTATTTACTTATTAAGGGAAAAGGCTTGCAGTCGGCTCTGGAGTCCGGCAAAAATAGAATCCGATGTATTTAATCTGGAGTTCACAGCAGCTCCGCCAGCACCACCGCACTGTGCAGCCACCGGACTGGAGCCGCACCACGTGCAGTCTGAGCCCGGGAATAATAATAATAATTTTACACTTTGAATACTACAAGGTCAATTAGCAAATAATGAAATGAGCAAATTTTTTATTTCAGTAGTGCTATCACAATACTAAAATTTCAAACTTGATTTCAATACTAAGGAGGAATAGACTTGATACTCAATACCAATTCCAATACCAAAATGATAATAAAAACATTTAGACAATAGAATGTGTTTTTCAGCATTAAATAGTATTTTCTTTTCTGTTCCCATGTGGCCATATATCTGTGTGATCCCTCAGTCGTCCAGTAGGTTCACAGTGGTCCATGGGCTTATACTAGTCTATGTGTCTTATACTTGTTCTGATACAGCTCAAGATCAGTCTAAAGCTATTCAGGGAAGGTTCACTGCTGTCCTGTAAAATTTATTTTAGTACTGATACCTGCTCAAATGAGTATCGAGTTTAAATACTAGTTTTAGTCTCGAATAGTATCTTATTTGCAATATTACGTAATACTGCATATATAAATAAATTGTCTCTAAAATGTAAATACTTGTAGACCAGGAAATATTTCTAAGCCGCACTGTGAACTGAATCCTTCTTAAAAACAGAGTTATGGCAAACGCAGTCCAAATCCTGAACATACACAGGAATATAGGGCAGGTGAGAGGTGACAGGAGCAGACTTTGCACTTGTCGTGGCTGCACCTGCCCCACTCTTGACCCTGAGTGACTAAAGGTTTTCCACTGAGTCACATAATAAACATGACCTCACACTCTCCACAGCGTCTGGCAGCTTCAGCGGAAACAAGGGTAACTGAACAGATCAAGTATGTACTATAACACAGGGATCATGTACATCTTTGGTTTATGGTCAAGTCTCCAGTTTGTGATAAATGTAAATGTAGAACAAACAAGCATAAAGCGTTTTTAATCCTATGTTGTGTTTATACACAGTAATTTAAATGAATAAAATTATCTAAACGTTTTCCAAGTATTCAGAGTACAGTACATACATAGTATGTTACAAAATACATTTTAATGCAGGTATTTAGTATTCTGCAACTAAATACATGTCCAAAGTATTCTTCCCATCACTGTTGATTTCATGAATGAATGAATTAAGGAACTGTATTTTTCACCTGTGTATATAGGTTTCAACAATGAAACTGACAACCCAAATGACAGACGCATGTGAGGCTCATTCTGCTTTTTCGATAATCGTCTGGAGAACCACAACACCCAATTATAACACAAACAACTTGGCCATCATGCCCAATGTTTTTGAATGTGCTTTAAAATTATTAAAGGAACTGTATGCAGCCTGTACTCTAGTACCGTTTTAAAAAACAGTACTATATCACAACTGAATCTGTGTTGCCAGAGCCTTGACCTGCAGATAGACGACACATACAAGTTTTTCTCATTCTTAGTATATGAACAGGCCTCATGTGAAACTCAGAACCTCCAGAATTCACTCACTGAGCTGCAAATGCTGCACTAGCACTGATTAATGACTGGCTACAGGTGCTGCGGTTTAGGTAGTGATGATTCAGATCAGAAAGAGTCCTTTTAGGAAATCCAGTTAGGTTTAAACCAACTGGATTTCAAGGCTGACACTGACAACCCAAATGAGAGACTCATGTGAGGCTCAAGCTGCTTCCTGATTGCACAATCATCTTGAGAACCAAAGCACTGAATTATAACAAACAATTTGGCCATTATGCACAGTGTTTTGGTAATTAAGAGTAAATCAGTGTTATAATTGTTATCAGTAAGAGTGATATTTGAACATGGTGACCTCTGGGGGGCACTAGGTCAAGGTTATGGAATTTATCATCAAATATCACCTTTAGCTCTTATTTGAGCTATTTTATAACTATGTATTCTTGTTTCAGTTGTTCAGTTGCATACTACCTCTGCTGTATATGAAGTATCATTTCAAACTCTATGGCCAAAAAAACACTACAGAGTAGGACCAGTAGAGGGCGTTGTCTTCCTGTGTTTCCTTGAGTGTTTCCTAACAATCAGAGCTCAGAGGAGAGCAGGGGCATACAGTCATTACACAGGGCTAAAAATAACCTGCCCCCTGTGAGTGCCACCCACCAGCACCCTGTACACCGGCAACTAGCACCCTCGGGCACCCGGTTTGCACCCACCACCGGAGCACTCACTCTCCCTCTCATATCAGGAGTCATGAAAAAAGAACATGTCATAAATCACAAAGGCGTGATTGTGTAAGCAGGAGACAAAACCAGAGGAGAAAAGATATGAGAGGTTCTGTCTAGTCATGTGCAGGGGAAGATCAGGGTTCAGTTCTTTAAAGGTGCATTATGTAACTTTTCTGGTGGGCATTCATAATATGCTTGTCTCCATGGAAAGGCTACTGTTTTGTCTGGAATGTTTCACAGTATTAGAGTAATAATCATATCTTTCCTGCTGTTTAAAGGAACTGTATGTAAGATTTTAATTTTACATTTCTTAACCGTGACCTAACTGTGTCCACACCATAGACTGTATATATAAATAGACACAGCCAACCCGCTAACTGAGCTCCAAATAGGAAGTGAACATGGGTGTAATTTGCCTCCTTCGATTCTGACTCCAATTCATCTTCTACTGAAAAACAGTCGCCCCTCGCTCCGTAACTGCTGCTGTCAGGCTTGTCATTTTGGTCTTAAAATATCGGTATTAACGCTCTCTACGTGATCCTGGTATTTTTATTTGCCTATTTTGTCTGTACATCAAGATATGAACATTAATAAGAGAACACTGAGCTGCCTTCTTTGGTTGCTTCCATTAGCGTTGACAGCGTCGCTAAGCACCAACTCCCTGCTAAACCAACCGTGCGAGCGAGAAGTGGCATTACCTTCAACACCCTGGCTCCTGATTGGGTCTTTGGTTGCTACGATCAGTCTGTGGTCTCCTCATAAGAGGTAGCCATGTTGAAATCAAATATACCTTTTACTGATAACAATTGTAATGTTGATTTTTTTAACAGCCCCAGCAAAAACAATAGACATGATGACCAAGTAATTTGTTTTATAATTTGGTCTTTAGGTTCTCAAGACGATTATCCAATCAGAAAGCAGAAAGAGCCTTACATTAGTATAGTATAGTATAGCTTGTCCATATACTGAGAATGAGTTTAAGGCTCTGGCAACCCAAGTTCAGTTGTAATTGTAGTTTTTATTTTACAACTGTAAGAGCACAGGCTACAGACAGTTTCTTAAGGTCAAAATGTATTACTTTATTCATTTACAGGTGTTTTTATTGCTAAAAAAAATACTTGGATAAAAATGTATTGTTACTGTGCCACTTCTCCACAAATCTGTAATTTGGCCTGGTGGTGTCATTTCCATAGGTAGATAAGTTTAACACCATACTGTGCAACATTCCAGGCCATGAAATAACACCTCCATGAAGACAAGGAGGTAGCGGACCCTTCACCATAGAAGTTACATTGTGCTCCTTTAAAAACTGAACTCGACCCAGGCAGAGACAGACAGTCTAATCTAAGAGCACATTCACACTAGTCCTGGTTTGAGCCTAGTCCTGGTTTGAGAGGCAGAACAGGCTCCACACTCACCTGGAATGACGAACTGGAATGGGAATGTGTGCTCTCCGGAGGATAACGTCCCTGCAGCAGAGAAGAGAGAGAAGGTCAGGACAGGACAGGCAGCTGATACAACGTTCTTATTGTTTTCCATCTGGCATTACCCCATATAAGTTTGATTTCCGCTAACAAATTTTCACCAGAAAACACAACACACACTGAACTCATTGGGTTGTGGCTCAAAATTATGGGTCATAGGTGAGACAGGGACAAAGATTAAACATTAAAGACAAGCGCTCTTCAGTAAAACGCAGAAGAGCTTTGACGAGAATGGGACAACCTCACCCTGATTCCCTTCATTTACTTTAACAAACACGAAAACACCACTAGCCCGAGCCTTAGCTAACCCCAGTACAACTCGGGCCTGGATTTGCTTACAAAAATTTTGGTGGTAGCCATGACTGATAGTGTGCATGTGTGCTGTGTTACGATTTAAATTCTTCACGTTATGTAGTGTGACATCCAAAATCTTACTGTACAAGACAAAAACAACGTGCTGTGGACCTCAGGCTTAATGAAAACATGGCACCAGTATAACCTAAGCTAATTTCTATCATCTGTATGGTTTAGATTCACAGATCCATTCACTATTGTACATAACCAGTGGATAGAATGTGGGTGAAGTGTCTTGCTCAAGGACACAATAGCTACCGCCACACAGAAACACAAACATGGCTGTCTAAACTCCCATTGGCTCTGGTTAGTTTGACTTTAGCGGCAACGTGGTGAAGGTCCCAGGAGGAGTCACCTACTTCCCAGTGGGATGGAGTTTCACACTCACACACACTCGCACAAGCACACACACACACATGTACACACACATGTACACATGACAGAGAGAGGGAAAGAGAGACAGAGAGAGAGGGAGGAAGAGAGGGGGAAGAAAGGAGGGGGATGAGAGGGGGAGAGAGAAAGTGTGGAAAGGAGGGAAAGAGAAAGGAAAAAGAGAGAGTGAGTGAGGAAAGGAGTAGGGGAGAGAAGGAAAAAGAGGGAGTGTGTGTGTGTGTTAGAGAGAGAGAGAGAGAGAGAGAGAGAGAGAGAGAGTGAGAGAAAGAGGGAGTGTATGTGTGAGAGAGAGAGAAAGAGGGAGTGTATGTGTGAGTATGTGTGAGACAGAGAGAAGGGAGGGAGTAAGAGAGAGTAGAGCTAATAGTTCCTGATTTTCCGTGTGTGTGTGTGTGTGTGTGTGTGTGTGTGTGTGTGTGTGTGTGTGTGTGTGTGTGTGTGTGTGTGTGCGCGCACTCTGGACTGATTAAACACAAGGTGAAACACAGGGAACATAACACAGGTCTGAGAGGACAGAGACAAAGACGTGTGGACATGGTTAAAGGTGCACCATGTAAACCTGTTGGACGGTTTGCCACCTGTTTGATTCCACACGTTATTACTTCTGCTGGAAAGTTCCCCTGTGTGGCATTATGCATCCATCTGGAATTTATTCAGTTAGAGGTGTAAGAGCCTTCAGTACAAATGTTACACAAGGCACCACATCATGCAATGTTGAAACAAAACACAACTCCAGGTATGTGTTTTCATGGTTAAAAGCTCCAAAAAGTCCATTTAGCATAGGGTGTGTCATTCAATAAAATAGTTCAATGAAACAAAACACAACTTGAGCTGGGATCTATATATAGCCTCAGCATAAAACTATCAGGTGCAATAATGTTTACTTAAGTATCCTAAGAACAAACGTGCAGAGGTCGGTCTTTAATAGAAACAGAGTGGACAAAGCACAGTGTGACTTTGGCCTTGAGAGAACAGAGCTCTTATCATCTCATCTCACCTGACTGCAGCAGTTTAAAACAGCACAAAGCCTCTGCTCTGTGCTTTTACTAAGACTAAGATGGGGCCACACTGACAAAACATAATCATTTTCAGCATTATGTTGATAATGATATTCAGATGATATTTGAGCTGTATGTAAGATGTTGAATTCCATGACCTGATCTGTGTCCCGATATAAGACATTTCATAAACATTTTCAAATCAAACACAGCTGTTACAGAAAACAACTGTAATGCAGATTTATTCTTTATTACAAAAACATTGGACATGACGCCAAGTTGTTTGTTAAAATGTGTTGTTTTGGCTCTCAAAACGATAATCCAATCAGAAGAATGAGCCTCATGTGTCTCTCATTTGGGTTGCCAGTTTCACCTAAAAGAATTCTCGTTGATCTGAATGTCCACTACCTAAACCCTAGCACATGCAGCCAGTCATGATTCAGTGCTAGTACAGCCTCTGCAGCTCAGTGAGTGAATTCTGGAGGTCCTGAGCTTTCACATGAGGCCTGTTCATATACTGAGAATGAGAAAATCTTGTATGTGTCGTCTACCTGCAGGTTAAGGCTCTGGCAACCCAGGATCAGTTGCGTTTGTAGCACTTTATTTTTGCAGGCCCCATACAGTTCCTTCAACAGACTTTTTATAGCCTTGTAAGTACATTTTTCTTAATGTTTTATCTGCATGACATAAAGACAAGTATTTTATCTAATCCACCTTTATGTCTGCATTCACACTTCTACACACAACACATCAAAATCAGGACTAAGCTTGGACTAAACCTGGCCCCAAACCACGATTAGACCTGGACTATAAGAGGAACAAGGTCTACACATGGACACTGTGGTCAAACCAGGACCAAACCGAGACTGAACTCAGCAAATGCGAATGGTTCCTGTAATCAGAGACCAATCACTGATCACTTTATGAGCTCCGGAGGCTAACACTGTGCCATTACCCTGAGCTTACACAGAATATAAAGAGAGTACCTGGTTTCCCCTTTGCTCTGATACAGTTAGAATAGTCAAATTTTAGGACAAGAAAGAGGAAGTGTACAATATTTTTCTCATAAGATCATGGTAGTAGATCATAGCAGTACAGAAGAGTAGAGGGAAGCTGTTCTCAAATAATAGTAGTAGTAGTGTTAGAAGGAGTAGAAAATAGAGTTATAGATGGCATTGTTGGTATTGCTTGTATTGCATGTCACCTCCCCTCTACACATATCTTCTGTGTGGGTCTATGGGTCTGTGGCCAGTTATTGTAAAACATTGTATTTATTGGCAATACAAACTATTTCAAAATGGCCTCAAGGAGATACAGAAATATATCTTGTAATCTCCCAAACATCAGTGTAAAGGAACATAATTGTGGTTCATTTCATGGTACTTTCACATTTCTAGCGTATTTTTGACTGCAACAGATGCCCTGGACGCATCGGAGGCATCTGCCCTCAACTGCAAAGGCGTCCAACTAGAGGAGTCCAACTAGAGGAGTCCAACGCGATTCTGACACCATGGTCTGAACGCAGGATTTTTAGCACTATGTTTTTGTAATTAAGAATAAATCAGCATTATAATTGTAATCAGTAAAATATATTTCATTTGAACATAATTTGAATTTGAGCTTATTTTTACAGTTTTACATTTTGTGCGATACTTGAACATTGAACATATCTGGTTATGTTTATCAGGTACAACTATTTGCCAGTATCCCTCACCCCCACACCGAGGCGTTCCCCTGCACCTGCACTGGCTCCTGGTCTGCTGTGGTCTCTGTGTGCTGTGGTACACTTCCTCTTGTTTGATTTGATTATTTGAGTTGTGGTTTCACTTGACTTCAAAGAGTGTGGGAATGAGTTTAACCTCAATTACAAGTCTCGTTACAAGGTGACTGCAGTCCTGGAGTTTAGGACCTAATAAAGATTAACCACGTGGATCATTACTTTACATTTTGTTCATTGTCCAACACAGCTGATACTTGCAGCTGATGTTATCAACATTCCCTGGGAGTGTGATGCTAACTGTGGCATCATGTGCACATGTTACACAAATCAACATACTTTATATGATATTTTAGCAGTGAAACTTTTCTCAAATTTTCCATTGAAATAAATAGGATTCCTACTTAACCAAATTGCACCACAAAGAAAGAGTGGTTTAAAAGACCAAAGACAGCAAAGCTTATCAGATTATCAAAACTGTGGTTATATTACATATTATTGCAGAATACACACTGTAATACTACACCAGTGAACCTCCCGAGTTCAGATGGGCGTGATTGACAGGTGGATTAGCCAATCAGTGACATACATCTGTCTGTATCAAAACAAATATGGCTTATGAGGAAAAAAAGAGAGAAATAGATATCACTAGGGAGTGAAAAACATCACAGATTTCTGCAGAATTAATGAGTGAAGCACTAAAGTCTGTTAGTCTGAAGTGAGAGAAGTTTGATTTTGTTTGTAAATGAAGGGTGACCAATGAGCTCTAGGCCTGACACAATAACACATTTAGAAGTTGGATATATTGCTGAAGTAAATACAGTGGTCCCTCGTTTATCGCGGGAGTTACGTTCTAAAAATAACCCACAATAGATGAAATCTGCAAAGTAGGCATAATTATTATATATGTTTTAAGGCTGTAAAACCCCTCACCACACACTTTATAGACTTTTCTCAGTCAGGCATTAACATTTTCTCACATTTCTCTCTTGTTTTAACACTCTCAAAGTTCAACCCTTCATATATTATATCCCACTTCCTTCGATGATGCTTTAAATGTGTTGTTCATGTACCTCTGCTCCAGCGGTATCCACAGAGGCGGCCTCTCTGTGCAGAGAAACACTTAAGTCCAAAGCATTTATGAAATTTGTCGGTGGAGAACATTTCATCGACATTGTGGGTTTTGTCAGGGAGAAAACTTGCAAAAATACAGCACTTAAGAGTCACACTACGATCAAACATTTACGTACATTTTAGCTAGTTTGTAAAATAACCATAACTATATAATTTTTCCCACTAGTGCAAGGAAAAAGTTTCATGATAAATATCGGTCCCCAACAAGTATTTTTCCACCTGTCAAGTACTGAACGATAACTCGATATAGTATTAAGTATTAAATATAGTATAGTACTAATGAGCCACTGAAATAAACTAATCTGATTCTTATTGGATGCTATTGTCAGGATCTGGCTCAAGGCGCTCCGGAGGGAATGGGGACAATTCTGGACTTTCCTACGTTAGCCGTTTTTATTAGCATTATAGTTACAAAGTTTTAGCGTTGACTCTCATATTGTATATAGATTGTGACAGACATTCGTGAGCACAGTGACAGGCGAGTGAGAGACAACCATTTTGTGAAGGTAAACATATTAACACCACGAGTCTACCCCGACACCCCCTGCTCCTCCACTGACCCTGCTCCCCCTCTCCTACTCCACTGACCAGGCCCTGACCACCAAACACAGACACACACACACATATACACATAGCACATTAGCAGTGAGCCGACCCCCGGGGGCCACATTGTCGGTGCAGAGGTGACAGCGGAAAAATGACAGAGATGAACCAAGCAGGCAGAATGTATTATTCATAGGTCTCCCGTGCACAGCTCTGACTGGGATACATTGGGATACAGCGCCGGGATACACTGAAGGGATTCGTTGCTCATGTTTACAGACAGGCAGCTAACAGGCCGGACACAAGTGTAGGACCTGAGGCGTGTGGGTAGGAGACAGACGAGGGCCCATTAAAATGATGGAAAACACCTATAACAGGAGTTTACTGTTCCACAAACCCTATACAGTATCCATATTTCAAAGCGGCAGTATATCCACTCTTCCTCTCAGCTTTGGACATAAAACACTGGCCTTTAGACTTCATATTGGCCTGAGATGTATAAACAATAAAACATGCATTCTCATTGAGTCTGTATAATTAACTAATCAATTGTAGTCATAAAATACGTTTTGCTCACTGCTACATAATGATGAATAAGGTCAGGATCAACATTTCATAATTCCATATTAACATTTTAAAGTGATCTAAAATAGGCCATTATATTATCATTCTATAAGTGGAATGACAATAACCTGCTTGACCAAATTTGGAGTCTCTGCCCTAGTACTGGTTGATATCAGACATAGGCAGATACTCGAAGCAAAAGTATTGACATGGGTATCCGAACAGAAAAAGCTGGATTGGTGCATCCCTACGTCTTAGGACCTCAGCTGGTAGGATAGAAAACGCAAGATTGTCAACATGTTTGTGAGTTCGCAAACTCACAAGAATCTATCCAACCTGACCCAAACTGGTGCAATTGGACCCAGAGCAATCACAGAGCAGCACTGTGGTTTGGGTGAAGGGCCCAAATAAACCAGACAGACGTATTTCAACCAATTTTTGCAGAAATACTGGCGATTTCTGGTTTTCTCTCAACTGGATGTAACTAAAGTAAGATTTTTCAGCTTGTTCTGCTTTCGACCAATCAGATTCAAATATTTGTCATGACGTTTCACTGTGAGCCGTTTCGGATTGATGTGTAACTCAATTCAGTCAGACATTGACTAACCAGAGCCAAGTTAATGTATGTATGAAGCAAACACCAGCTTAAACTTTATATATGTAGGTTTAGCATCATGTGTTCCCTTTAAAATCCATGCCTTTCCTGGTCGTTATACACTTTGTATGCTCATAATTTTGTCTGTTTCTAATCTTGATCCTGTTCTTTTGGTAGTTAGAAACGCCCGGACATGGAGTGGTGCTGAAAGGTTTGAGAAGCACTGGAAATTGTGGGATGAAAAATGGCACTGCCTCCTGGATCATTAACCAGCTGGGATTACATGCTCTGATGACCACCATCAGATCGGGATGATGGGTGCATTTTTCACACATCCATGCACATTTCAACAGGCACCAAAGCCAGCCACCACAGAGCTCATTTTCTGGACCTCATGGAGAAGCAATACCAAGCTGAGGCGTAATTATCATCATGATTTTACGCCATTGTCCAGTTATGACCACAGCACACTCCACTCGAGAGGTCTCTGATCCAAGATTCCACCTGCTCCATAAAGCTAATGAGGTAAGAGGCAGGGGCCGTAAATCACATGATACTGCGGCGGCCTGACAGGATGACACCTGACAGGACAGGGCCGGATAGGAGTGTGGGCATTTTAACAGCTCAATAACCCCAGAGAATGGAGCGGAGGTGTGTAAAGGAGACTAATGAGGAGGGCAGAGGAAAGTAACTGGGTAATCAAGTCTACAGTGATGAATAGGACTGTTCAAGTATTAGAGGAGATGTTATTGCTTTAGCCTGGAATGTTCCACCATATGGCAATAAACATATCTATTTTGCAGATATGTTTTAATGTTTTGCTAAAATACATTGGAAAAACATGCATTCTGGCTGTGAGTGGGTTTGCCTTTCCACAGATCTGGCCTGTAACTTGACCTGCTGGCATCACCTGCTTGTCTCCATAGAAATATATACGTTTTATGCCATACTCTGGGACATTCTTGGCAGAGCAATGGCAGTCTTCACGGAGACAAGCAAGTGGTGTACTGTCCATCAGAAAAGTGAAATGGTGTACTTTTATAATAGAAAGACTAAAATAAATAAAAAAACATTTGTTGTCCTTCCAAGCGTCAGTCTTTTCCTGTCGACGAATTACTAGCGATGGGGAAAAATCTCGTGCTTGTTTCCCTGTAGACTCTGCACACCTGACAGGTGCGTAGGAGGAGAAGCACTCGGTCTGAAAGGTTAAGAAAACTCCAGCACTCTGATTCTGTTTTATTCTTACAATGTTTCGGTCTCTCTGATGAAAATGAGACAGTGTGCGGGAGTTTCCTTAACCTTTCAGAACAAGATATCGAGCCACAAGATCTCGCTAAACAGATTTTTTTCCATTTATTTTACATTTAGATAGGGCAAAGAGTTAAGGGCTGAGAAGTTACATCTGTTGACAAGCTGTGGTTCCAAAAAATAGATCTACTATTATAACAAAATGATATGTTTAAAAACTCCAAATGGGACCACACAATTATTTTAGTATAAATGATTTCAAAGTCTTGTTTTGTCTCGTTCTCGTGGATGCAATCTCGTGTCTCGTTTCATGAAAGTTCTTGTCTTGTCCCATCCCTACTAATTACCTCTCAAGTCATTTGTGTCTTTCCCCTCCTCCACAGCAGCAGCAGAACCATCAGCCGCCTCAGCCTCTTCATCTCCCTTTTTCCCACCACCACCAGCTGCTAACCCCCAACAAATCAATTCTTCATTCAATCCCCGATGTCTCTACCTGCTCTAAGCGCCTTACTGAACAGATAAACTTTGGTCTAATATTCATTTTGTGTCAGTTTACAGTCACGTTATGCAACAATGTGCCATATAATGTTGTTACTATGAAATAAAATGTTTTGTGTTTAGAATGAGGTATCAGACTCACCTTTATCAGCCACAGACAGGGTGCTGTTGAAGTACTGCTCCTCCACCGCCCAGGCCGCATCGTTCATTTTGTTGGAGATTCCACATGAGCCCTGGCAGTTCACCTTGATCGCTGCAATAACAAGAGAAAAAATATATATAATCAATTCAGTTATTAATTATAATTAATAACTAACAGCAAAAAAAGGTTTACTTGCATTATTTCGCGGCATAAACTAGTTTCAATATTATCGTCTTTCTGATTAGGGGTCAGAAATCAGAAAGGCCTGGCTGTAATCAGGGCAGTCTTTAGTGATGTCACCAACTACTGGAAACTGCAGGAGCCACTGGAGTCAGCACAAACTTAGATTTAGGCATTTTTGACCAGAAAACTGCAAACTTACCTATAGTTCGCACTAAAGTTGCCAAAAAATAACTAGGACTAGTGATGGAAGTAGTGACAATGGTAAAGGTTAGAATCAGTCTCCATATAATGAATTGTCACAGAATTGGTGATGCGAAGACAGAGACACTATTAATTTGCAGGGCAGTAGTCAGTTAAAGAAAATTTTGGTCGAATAAAGATAGACTAGATAGATTGGTAAACTAAAAAGGGGGTGTGGCAACAGCTCTCAAAACTAGTACATATCTATGTATCTGACTCAAACTGTACTCACAAGACTGCACCTGCATAGGAAGTTCATGCAAAAACAACTATTTATGTAGAAAAAAAGTACTAGGAAACAACCATACCATACCTCACTATCTTCTCTTTTCTGTTGTCCCATAGAAATACACATTTATTTTTGTTACGATTATTTATAAAATGTGGGTAAATGTGGTGCAGGAGGTAGGTGTGAGTGAGTGTTGACCCAAAAACCATAGGGTAAACAATTAAAACCGAACATGCAACCACAGAACATGCAACCACAATGCCACAATACTATTGGTAGACATCTTGGCACTTGTGTCTCTGTGTTAATTATTAAATATGTAATTATCATATTAAAAGAAATATTCAAATCTGTCAACTGGACAGATCTGAATTTTCTTTTTACGATGTAACATACTAACGACAAAGGTATTACACAGATACATAATTATCATTTAACCCTATGATCTTGACATTTCAAATTGTCCGTGGTAGACAGCTGCAGTGTATTTGTCCATACTGCTGCACTGATACTGAGACGCCTTCATAATGTATCTATAATGTCATTTACACTAGTATTTCCTCTATGAGCAAAGTTGCAGTGTAACAGTCAAAATCCATTTAAAGCACATTTACAAAGTAGAAAATCTCAGTCTCAATTTATGGACAGACCTCATGTGAAAGCTCAGTACCTCCAGAATTCACTCATTGAGCTGCAAAGGCTGCACTAGCACTGGTTAATGATTGGCTACAGGTGCTGGGGTTTAAATAGTGATGATTCTGATGAAAAAGAGTTGTTGTAGGCCTGTTGTTACTAGTTGTGCAGTTGCACACTAGGTAATTTTTCTGTCTGCACTGGGTCTTCCCATAGTGCCTTTCCACTCAGTTCAGTGGGATGGGCAGGGCTAAAGGTGCAGTGTGTTCTGTCTCGATGGCACTGGTCTCACACCGCTGGATCCACGATGGGCCATATTGGTTTAGTTTAGCTTCTTTGAGTGACCTGTGCGGGGGCTGTGCTTGCTGCCCTGTGTAGTTGTTGCTCCTGCTTGCTGATGGGTGGTGGGCTGTAGCTCTTAATTGCCTCTTGGACCACTGCGGTAATGTTGAGCCAAGCACTTTTCCTCTGGATGAAGCTTGATCAGATGGCAAAAGACTGCACATGCTTGTGTTCTTGAGAGAACGTGGGCTTCATATGTGGGCTTCATATGTGAGCTTCATATGTGAGCTTCATATGTGAGCTTCATATGTGAGCTTCATATGTGAGCTTCATATGTGAGCTTCATATGTGAGCTTCATATGTGGGCTTAATATGTGGGCTTCATTTGTGGTCTTGGAGGAGGTTTCCTCCACAGCAGTTCATGACAAGCAGGTCTTTTTACAGGTGTACTTCAGACACGTGCATTCTGGTAGGTGCAGCGTGGGCCTCTGTAGTCTGCTCCAGCTGCTGTTGCTGGTGAGAGGCCAAGGCTGGACAGCAGTAGTTCAAGACAGAGCAGCAAAGTGTTTTGTAGAGGTTTTTTTTGTTTTTTGTTTTGTCAAGAACCCCAGCCTGAGCTGGCTAGGGCTTTTAAAGCCAGTCTGTGATTTTGATCATGGAGCAGCCAACACCAGTCTCTGCTCTGGATAGTGCTTTACCAATATCAAACTCAATCCAGGGCTATCTAAGCCAGTGGTGGAGCCAGAAGAGCAGCCTCTATAAATGCCATTGCCACCCCTAGTGCCACCCCACTAGAGACACTGACCACAAGAGTTTATGTAAGAGCCTTGTTGAACATTTGCCATTGAAACCTCCAAGTTCTGAGCATCCATAAAAGCATTCTTATGTCGGTGCGAGCTTTGTGTCGTTTCATTTGTTACACTTGGGCATGAGCTTCCTATGTGAACCAAAACAAGCTGAGTGTGCTATTACAGTAGGAGACAGTGGACGAATGTTTGGTTTTCGCCTTTTGAAATGTAAATTAAACACAGTGACTATCGCATCAGAGTGAAGTTGGACTGTATTGAGGACCAATGTCAAAAGAGTGCTATAGTTTTATAAGGAGACCAACGCGGCAGTTATTGGATAAAACAGTAAAGACAGGACATGAATTTATCTACGATGACACAGCACAAGAGAGAGTGAACAATGGGGAGAGTCTTCATAAGATGCTTATGTCGCGGTTTAGAGAAGAAGAAAGAATAAAAGGGTTCTTGGGTTCTCCAGGGATAAATGATATTAGCCTCTGTTGTACCTGTTGCATTTTTCTGAATCAAACCATTGCTAATGAAACTGAGATGAGCTCTCTCCAGTTCAGCTAATAGTGCTATTCTTCATTCACACTCTCTCACTAATTCCTTGTCCCTTTAGTATTCACATGAGGATACTATTGTCTTCCTCCCACACAGTCAGTCAGTCTGGGCATAACCTGCTGAATCAGAGCCCCACTCATAGACCACACACCGTCACGACATTTATCTGGGATGCACCCTGTATGGAAGAAATTCAACTTTTGACAGATTTTTTAAAGCTAAATATTTGTTTTACAATTGGGTAGAAGGAATGCAGATATAGTGAGCTTCCTTTTAGAGCTATAGTCACGCAATACATTTCAGAAACATGCTTCAGGTGGGCAGAGGCGGATAATACATTTACTCGAGTAGCCTTTGATAGTCAAACAGTGCTTCTTGATTATTCTTCCCATTATGAGTAAATCTACAAGTGACAAAAGCTTCATGTTGATGATATGAAATGATTTGAAAATGTGTGTTTCTTCAGATATGATTTCTTTTGTCTCGTTTTTGTTTCTATGCTTTAAAAATACCACATTTTCTCCTTCTTCAAATTATAAACCAGATTGTCACTTTTACAACATTACTTTTACCTTCCACAAATGCCTTTATTTACTCTGACGATCTTCTCTGAGTTAAACTGAACCTCAAACATAACAACAGTCGTAAAGGTTCTAGCACAGATAGATACCACTATTATGAAAAAAGCATTTCATTCACCCCCATGTGCTTCTACACAAGTTACTACTCGACCCAATTTCCACACTCAAATCTGAATGTCTGATTCAGGACACAAGGGCTGCTTCAAAGATGACATAATTATATTTAAAGCAACGCAAACTTTCTGGAGGTGGCACGTCATGTTTCCGTGGAAATAAAAAGTTTAAACCATACGTCGTAACATTTTCCATGGAGATAGATAAGTTTTACGCCATACTATATTCAACATTTCCATAGAGACAAGCAGTAGGAGGGCCTTTTGGTTTGTGGAGATGCATTTATAGATGATTTAATATATGTTTTGTGCAATAAAAACATAAAAAGTCAAAAAAGTTACAGGGTTTTTCTACATTTTAGTTTATAATTTGATATCCTGTTTGGACATGGGCAGCGGATATGACATAATTCCATAATTGTTACCTGGCAAACATTGCTCAAAAATGGCCATTATTTGTCTAGATTGCACAATGGTTATGACAGTTTATTGATAACAAATGAAGGTTTAATCTGTCAGAAAAATGTGCTCCTTTTGTGTGAACTGTCTCTGCAGTTTGAATGTGTGTGTGACATAGATAGAGCTATTCCACTTTTGAACTCACTGTTACTTCCTGTTTTTTTATTTTACTTTTCTTCCATTTTTGCCACTGCCACTTAACTGCTATAAAACTATGATAAACAGCACAGGTGTTATCCCACCAAGCCAAGTCATAATTAGAAAAACATGGAAACCTATCCTGCAGTTTAAGCAAGCTTTTCAGTACTGGCATGGTACTACTATCCCTTTACTGTCACTGGCTTGTTTGTGGAGCCTTTGATTTGCTCATCTGTGCGTCTGGCGGCTCCTCTCTGTCTTTAAACTGACCAGCAGTGCCGCGGATGTGTGCAGATGGCGGTTGCGTTTTAATGGTTTGGACTATGTGTGATTGTGAAGGATATAGGGGCAGGTTTTCTCTATCTCTGAACATGCCACAGTGCAGCCATCTGCCACTACAGGCTGGGAGGGAGTGGGATAACAGTGTGAGGTGGTGAACAGTCAGGCTCAGCATTTCGACAAGAAAGAGCACATTGGGAAAATATGTCATTGTGTCACTGATTTTCTGATATTGCGAGGTCTTACTAGAGCTGAGCAAATTGTTCAGCTGTATTTCTTCTATCAATAACATTTTGAACAGCTACAATCTGGCATTTGAAAAACATCCTATATATAGTTTAAAAGGTACTACAATCACAATCCTGGGTTCGACTCTAGGGCAGCACAAGGCCTTTCTGTGTGGAGTTTGCATGTTCTCTCTGCAAGTTTTCCCCTGGTGCCCCGGTTTCCCCTACCCTTAAAACATACACAATATGGTCCACTCTGGGCCAGGACTCCACTGAAAAAGAGATTCCAAATCTCAGCAGGACTTTTCTGGTTATATAAAGGGCAATAAACTGAACGAGGGTTGCCAAAGCCTTAACCTGCAGATAGAGGACGCATACAAGTTTTTCTCATTCTCGGTATATGGACAGGCCACATGTGAAAGCTCAGGACGTCCAGAATTCATTCACTGAGCTGCACTAGCACTGATTCATGATTGGTTGCAGGTGCTGGGGTTTAGATAGTGATAATTCAGATCAGAGAGAGGCTTTTTAGGTTTAAATTAACTAGATTTCAGGGCTGAAAGTGGCAACCCAAATGGACACTTGTGTCAGCACTTTTCCACCTTCAAGTCACTCAAAGCGTTTTGCATCAAGGAATCACCCGTTCACACATTCATACACCAGTGTACGCAGACACTGGGGGCGAGGTGGGATACGTGTCTTGCCAAAGGACACAATGACAGCATTCATCTGGTACAGCTGGAATCACACAACCAACCTGTGACCATTCTACCGAGAGCATAATTCAAACTGCAAACCTTCAGATCAGTGGACAAACAATCTACCAACTGGGTTACTGTTGGTAGAATCTTCTTTGTGATTCGTCTTGAGAAACAAAACACCAAATAACAAATAAATGGGATGTGAGATCTCTGGGTCACACAGGAGGGCTTCAAGGAAAAAATGTTGAACCGTGATATGAGCTCAGGTCTGCTTCTGTTTTCAAATGTGAACACAACCACAGTCTTGTGTTTGGTAATCATTTTCAGTCCTTATCAGATGAAGACACTTTCTTTTGTGTTTGCCATTGACTCCTTGTACCCACAACCTCTCCCTCAGCTGGAATGTGCTGCTTCAGGGCACGCTGGAAATATGTTGCTGTTGCTACACTTTGCTCTGTCAATGGTTTTTCTGATCAAAGACACACTCCAACAGATGAGATTTTCCTTTCAACAGAATACAACAGTCAGATTGTGATATTTGAGTTCTGGGTGATTGCGTCATGTTGCATCAGCTCTTGTGATGGTCTGGGAGCTGCTCTGAGGACTGCCATGATCATGTCTATATAAACTTACCATTCAATATATAATAAAAGGCTCAATAATTATCACATGTACTTTATTGCAAATGTAAGGATTTTTTTCCCCCCAATGTATTTGAACAAAATTTATCTTGCCCAAGTACAGATATATTATAAGCATAAGTATAAGTTGCTCTTGAGGTCAAAATAACCCCGCCGTGTACTGTCGGCATCTAATTATAAAACTTTTATTGTCCGAGAGTCAACAAGCCTGTGTTATCACGCTAGTTTTTGTTAGTTTTACCATGATGGTTAAACTCTGCTCTGGTAATTGAGTTGCCTGACCTGCCAGTCCCTTTAACATTCTGAACGAAGGGTCTACAAGTGGACGATAGAGGCTGAAAATCCTCCGTCCCAACTTCAGAAGGTCCAGAGGGGCTAATTTGCATCACGTCTTTCTCAAATGCAAGACTTCTCCTTTCAAAAATTCTCGTAACATTCAGAGCTATATAATGTATATATTATTTTGCCTGAGACACAAATAGACCATACATCTCTCTGATTGGTTACTCCATCTGTCAATCACGCCCTCTGAAATCGGGGAGACAGGACATGGCTCCAGACCCACTTGTCTTTGTAGAGTTTTGTCAAAGTGTGTGGTTCTGGCTGGACCGGTATGTAACTGAGAGTTGTAAAAAGTGCTTATAACCTCGTGGTGAATAATTAGGATTCACTGAGGTAAATGAGGAATAACTTTGGACCACTGCAAAAAGTTTAAATGTTTAGTAAATGTTTTTATTTTTTTCATTAGAACAAACTACTTAAGTGTTTGATTGAGTCATTTTATTATTTTTGGTTTATTTAGGAATGGTTTTACTGGAATTGGTTTCGGATTGGCTATTTTAACATAGGCCTGTCATATCAGCGTATCGTGGGACAATACTTTTTGGGGTCAGTATTTATCTTATGTACATTCTCTTTGTAGTACTGGGATATTTCTGGTTATTTTTTGCCTGTATGATAATATTTAAGCCATAAAAGGTTGAATTAATAACTTTGAAGACTCATTAAAGATGCAAACTAAGTACTTAAGTGTTTCATTCTGCTGTTTATTTATTGCAGATCATGATTTTATAACAATATTGAAGATTTAGAATAGTGTTTGTGGTTTAAATCTGCTCTTGGCTTTTTGTGACAATGGCATAAATTAGTTTTAATATTATCGTTGATCATCTATTTTAACAGTTGACTACTTCCCTACAGTTTGGCTAACAGAAGATAAAAGAGGGGCATGGCATGGCACTGGCAAAAGCTAAGAAACTGCAATATATACAGAGAAGTACTAATAAACAGCACCTCCAGAAATGTGAGCAGTCTTGAGCTAATTCAAGCTACTGTAACTCCACGACTTCTCCTTTCTGCTTTTTTTGTACAACCTTATCATATAGAAGGGAAGCATTCAGACAAATACTTTGAATTGATGGAAAAAGCGAAGTAAGTATATTGTGAGAACTGCTCTGCTGATTAATTATATGCAGATAAGACCCACCTTTCTGCTCCACTGGCACTCTCCTGGCACTCTCCTGGCACTCTCCTGGCACTCTCCTGGCACTCTCCTGGTGCAATGTGGAGCATCGTAGCTCCACTGTAGTCATGTCACTCTATAGACAGGCCCGCTCTCTCTCTCTCCTTATTACATCACCGTCACGCACATGACCTATGACCTCAGGGAGTCCCCCGACTGTAGTACCATCTGCAGTTTAAAGAGGGACTAAACACCTAAAGTCCGCCCACAAACACACTTCAAACAGACCTGCTAAACTGAGGAGTAGGTGGAAAACTAAAAAAGAGAGCAAAGGTGGAGGAGGGGCGGGGTCTGGAACTCTGAGGAACAGTGCGATTGGTCTAACAGGTGTTTGGTGCAGCCAGGTGTTTGTAATCAGAAACACCTGGCTGCAGACGCTGTAATCAGGGCAGTACTGTGTGATGTCACATAGTACTTGAATTTGCAATGGCCACTGGAGGCAGAGCACACTCATTTTTTACTGTTTTTACCAGAAAGCTGCAAATATACCTAGTCTGCATATAGATTAACCAGGAACAGTAGACTAAACTATTAAAAAAAACATATACATTATCATTCAGTCCTCTGTTAAAATCCCTTATACTGTACAACATTCTCAATAGACACCACAGCTGAATATTGCGTGCGTCTGTCCATGCATGCGCGAGTATAAGAGGCTTACTCTGAACACGTAGCATCATAAAACAAGAGCTCCGACTGCAATCTGCACACCGCCCTCCTAGCATTTCCCATCATGCATCAGTGTTTTGGGCCATGCTCCAGCAGACAGCTCGACCCATAGAGACCCTGCACATCTGTCCACAGCTCCAAAGCCCTGGCGCATTTTTCTCATTATGTATTTGGTATGGGTTCAAATGGACTATCACCAGTTCAAATTCTGATTGTTTTTTATAGAATTAAAGAGTAAGGATCTCAAAATGATAGAAAATCAGATACTAATCGATACTAAAGCTAGCAGCGAAACTAGATACTAATTTGAGGAGGTATCAATGCTAAAAAACAATCATTCACAGGACAGAAATTAGCCTTTCCTGAATAGCTTTAGAATGATCTTGAGATGTATCAGAAAAAAATATAAGACCATATAAACTAGTATACACACATGGATCACTATGGAACCTACCTGGAAGAAAGTACTACCATTTAATATTGAAAATCACATTCTATTATCTAAATAAATATTTTTTTTATTATCATCGTGGTATCGGGAACGGCATTGAGTATCGTGTCTATATAGTATTGAAATCAAGTTTGAAATTTTAGTATCGTGGCAAAACTACTAAACTACTACTTCTTGGTGGTGTTTAGTCCTATTACTCGGACTAAACACCACCAAGAAATGCAGTCTGGGAATGGAACTGACTCGATGTAACAGTGCACGTCTGCTGCAGTGAATTACGACCCCTGCAGTACTTCCACACCTGTTGTACTGAATGAGACACACTCCTCCTCCACTGACAAAAAACAAAGAAAGTGTTTTTTTCTATAACGAGTCCGGTCAGAGTAATGTGGATTAGTTTGAAGTCGGGATTCACTTCACACTTTAAAGGGGGTGTTACTCTTCTATGGGATATTAACTGCAATTGAAAATGTTACATTCAACAAAAACAACGTACTCTATGTTTAATGAGTTTCAGTTTGAGTTTTGACGCCGAGTCCGCCCTCCCTTTGCTCTATGCGCTAAATCACTCAGTTTAATATCTCATGTAGTATTTACTCACTGAGGCTTTAGAAACGGCGACAAAGATGTGCAGAGGAAGGGCACTGTAGCAACCACAAGCGAATACAGGTAGAAAATCGAGTATGAACACAATCAAAGCCAAGGACTTTGAGTCACTGATGTAAAAAATTAATCTTTTATCCACAGAGCTCAAAGTCTCCATAAATCAGGCAGAGCTACACTGTGGTCAGGCCTGTAAAAATGTTGTTATCCTTGGGCCAGGCACTTCATTGTACCACATGTTCCCCATGAAACTTCTAATACTCATAGAAAGGTGTTTAATATGTACAACTAGTTCTTGTTCCTTTTTATGGATTTTATGGGCTGTGTCAGCTTTGAGCATGTCTGAGTGGAGGGTGAATTGTGTGAAGCTGTATTGTTTTGATGTGTTCAGACGTAATGTGAGGAAACTGCTGTAGAGCAGAGTGACAAGGAAACTGTGCAGGTGTGAGAGCCGTCATGGCCGCCCTCTGCGCACCAGACCAGTGAGTCAACATCACTCACTATAACATGAGCCTGCTCTGTCAGACTCCCACTGAGCTGCAGGGCTGTAAAACACGAGAGAATGTTTAAAGAATTAAGTACGACGAGCTACAGGCTAATAGACAGAGACAGATAGCTGTGTAAAATAATAAATACTGTACAGGCTTAACCAGAGTTTTGGGTATTGGTTCTGAGTTGGGCACTGGTTCTATGATATTGGTTAAAAGCTACGCAACATAACTGAAAATGTTTTGTGAGAAGTTATTTGTGTTGTAAGGAAGATATCTCGGGGTCTTGTTCCCGAGTGAGGGAGGCGCGGCACACAGGTGGAAAGGTGCGGCGTCTGCAGTGATGTGGACGCTGTATCGATACAGTCGGCAGAGCGTCACAGCAGGGGGGGGGGCGTGGTCTGGCATGCAGCGCGTGGCATGCAGCATGTAGGGGACATTCTGTTCAAGTCCATGGGAAATGCTGCTTTTTCCTCTCCTTTGTGAAGTTTCCTGGTAGATTAATGTGTATTTTAAGCACAACTAATACAAGTCAGACCTCTGTTTACATTCTTGGATAATTATACAAATTTTGGGTTGTAGAACTTAGGGATGGGCAATATATAGGTTCCATTGGAGGTATCGATATTCAATACTGATATTTGATACCCATGTTTTTTTTTTTCACTGGCCCATTCTATCTGTGACTATGTGTCATTCCCAGACTGTTCTCAGTGTATCAGATTTGCGTTTTTGAAAAGACTAATAACTAAAAATTTAAATAAAGGATATGGCTGTAAGTTTACACAATCATGCAACACGTTATGTTATATCCAACATAAATACATTTTGTTTTTTTTAAGTGAAAAGTTAGTTTGTGATCCTTACTTCAACTTAACATAAAGAAAATACTTGTATCATAAATAAATCGGTTATGAGCCACAGCCACAGGACAAATATTGGATATCGGTATAGACTAAAAAAAAATCCATATTGGCCCATCACTAGTTTTTCGACTTTATTCCTTGATTTGTGTCTGTATTTGGCAGAATAAAACTTCACATTTGCTCTTCTTGTTGTAGTTGTTGAACAGTGGAGGACAGAGCAGCTCCTCTTCGTTAAAATTAATGGTGTTTCTGACTCTGATGTCTCGAGTCAAAATGTTTCAAATGCGCTGCTGAAACGTTGGACCACAAACTTTGCATGTGAACCCTGCCCCAGATGCAGCAGTCTGAACACAGCCTTAGAGAGGTGAGTGAGTAGGAGTAGAGCCACTGCTAGTCCACATCAAGAGCTGGACCTGGATTAACCGAAACAAGACGGATGGTATCCACTTTCAAGCTTCAAACTGGTTTATATTGGGTATTAATTAAAATATCAATACAAGAACTCAAGAAAATCCGTTTTAATGTGTTTTGACTAATTCAGAAACTATACAATTACTTTGGTTTTCAATTTCACATAAAAGAAGAGAATGAAATCCACTAGGAGCTTGTGGTTTGGCTGATTGTAACATGACTCAAGAATGCTGGGTACACAGACTCATTTAAGGTCCACCCTCTGGAGCAGTTGTCATGCAGTTGGCTTATGGCATGAATGAATATTTTACACTTGCTTCTATTCATGTCACCCATTAATAATGTATTGGTCTATTATAGAGAGGCAGGCCGTGGCAGATGAGCAGCGCACCAGCTAATCTCTCTAATGTATGTGACCTATAGTGTGGAGGAGGCATGGACACGGCGAATACATTTAAGAGCAAACATTTGAGAAAAGACTGAAATATGAACTGCAAAATGATTACAAGAGACTGCAAGAAAATATCCAAACTGGTGTTTTGAAGGTTTCAGGTGTCAAAAGTTTGGACACGTTTGACACTACAATTTTTTTTCTTTATATGTATGACTATTTACGTTGTAGATTCTCTGGAGGGAATCAAAACTATGAATGGACATGTATGGAACGTAAAATGTGTAAACAATACAAACATGTTTTATATTTTAGATTCCTCAAAACAGCCACTCTCTGCTTTAATTAACCAGTTAATTAACCATTGGACTGAGATAGCACCTTTCATGTTACCCAAAGTGCTCTACAGTGCATTTGTCATTCACTTCATGCTTGGTGGAGGTAAGGTTCTATCGTAGCCACAGCTGCCCTGGGGTAGAATGATAGAAGCAAGGCTGTCAATCTGTGCCAACGGCCCATCCAACCACCACTGACACTCACACACACACACACACACACACCACATTCATATTAGGCAATGTGGATGAAGTGTCATTCCTAGTAGTCTCTCATCTAAGTACTCCCCAGGCCCAGCCCTGCTTAGCCTCTGAGATCTGATGAGATTAGACTTTGACAAGCCTGTATGTCCAGGACCACTGCTCTGGACACGTGGCATTCCACTGATGAACCTGGACAAAGCAAAGCTGTGAAGCACAACAAAGGGTGACAACGCAAAATAAATTTAACTTTTGTTTTTTGCTACAGTTCCATGCATTTTGACCCATATATTTGATCTCTTCAATTTAAGAAGTAGTAAACAAACAGAAAAAACACTGAATAAAAGGGTGTGAGGGCCCAAACTTTTGACTGGTATTGCAGAATTACAATATTGAGTATAACCCGTATCAAAAATTGTCAAAGGTTGTAAAAAAGTTGTTTAAAATAAAAAGAGCAGAAACTTGTGGTGCAATCAGGACAAAGATATAAGATGATCAATGCAGTACATTTACTTTTGAGAGAAAACTTGAATCTCAACCAAAACATTGAAGTTTTATTACATTTCTGATTGCCAAAATATAATCTGAGTATTGTTTTCATGAAAATCATCTTAAAGCCACAGTATATAACTTTTAGCTAAAAATAATAGACTAAAAAAAAGCATATGTGTTGGGTTTTTATTTTGTTGTTTTTTTTGGTGGGAGTTTTTAGATTTTTCTATTTCCACTGAATCAGGTCATGTTCCACCTTTAGAGAGTACATAGAGCAGAGGGAGGTGCTCAGGCAGAGCTCAAGCACCTGCCCCTTTGTGCCCTCATCAACATTTTTGGGGGGTTTAATATTTGGACAGTAAGACAGTAGATGTGTAAAAGTTGTTTTAAACACCACTATTCTATAAAAGAATGTAGCTGGCGCTCCCCCTCTCTCCTGCCTCTCGCAGATGTGCATTTGCCTGTTGCGGCTTCCTCGTGTGTCTTAAGCATTGCAGCACACAGCGCCAAAGTATCATTTCTTGGAAAATATCAGCTCAATTCTTATAAAAGCAACATAACACATAAGCCTTGGTGCTTGAACAAAAGTTTCAGACTGAACTGTCTAAAATATAAGTTAATAACAAGTATGTCATAAAGGTATGCCAGTTCCTCTGACTGTTTTGAAACTTGGATAGAAGAAGTTAAAACAATGGACCTGGCACTATTGTTCTGTAATGGGATTTCTTCACCTACAGCCCGGATTACGGGAAATGTCACTTATTTTTATCACAAAGGGAAGGACCCCCCCTCACACGCTCCTTTATGGCTCTGTCTCTCATTTTTTTGTTACATTCTTACTGGTCCCTCAGCTCTATTATACGCATGCACAAAGCTTTGCTGCTAAACCTCATCATCATTCACACACCTAAAAGTTATTTCTAAAGAATCAAAATCGTTCAAGTTCAATTTAAGTGAAATGGAAAAGTTACCTTTTTACTTGGTTGAGCACCTTCCCCTCAAAATGTCTGAGCACTGATACTGTACCTTTTACTTACAATTTCAATCAAATTTTAGGGTTCCATGTCTTAAACATTTCCATAATTGCACTAAAACTGTCCCTATCTGGCTGCCATAGGAGTTATTGTGTTTGCTAGCTTTCAGTTCCTCCTCAGTCATTCACATCCTCAGCTCTGTGCTCAAACAGGAAGTGGCTGCTATAATAAAAGAGAGTGTGTGTGTGAGTGTGAGCGTGTGTGTGTGTGTGTGTGTGTGTGTGTGCGTGCGTGTGTGTGTGAGCGTGTGCGTATGAGAGCGTGTGTGTGTGTGTGTGTGTGTGTGTGTGTGTGTGTGTGTGTGTGTGCGTGCGTGTGCGTGTGGGAATGAGGCATTATCTAGCACACAGCTGTCTGGACCGTCAGGGAGGCTCCAGTCTGATAGTGCAAGAAGAAGCACTGTTCATTTTAAAAAAGGAACGAACTTATGTGTTTTGTTCGATTTGATCCAAAAATCTGCAAAAAAAGGGTTCTTTTTTTTTTTTGCAACATTAGAATATGAATTATGTCATCTTAGTTTAAAAATATATATATAAATCACAAACTGTTTTTCAAGATATATTTTTTTACCATGTTTCTGAATGATGAAAAATGAGGATCATTGCCATAGCAATTAAAGAGGGGGCACTGTTCAAGATGGACTTTTTGGTTGGTGATTTTATGTCACACATGCATGTTTGAGTAATCTAGTGACCTCTCGCACTATTCGAGCTCTCCTTATCGTTAGCAGTACGATCCTGTACAGGTTCCTTATTTATCGCAGGGGTTACGCTCTAAAAATAAACCCGCAATAGACGAAATCCGTGAAGTAGTCAGCTTTATTTTTTACAGTTACTATATATCTTTTAAGGCTGTAAAACCCCTCACCACACACTTTATATACTTTTCTCCGACAGGCATTAACATTTAAACACTCTCAAAGTTCAAACCTTCGTATATTATATCCCCCTTCATCCAAAGTGTTTCTGAAATTTGTCAATGCAGAATGTTTCATCGACATTGTGGGTTTTGTCGGGGAGAAAACTTGCAAACATACAGCACTTTAGAGTCACACTGCGATCCAACATTTATGTAAATTTGGCTGAACACATTCTGTACTTTACAGGAGACACGGCACGGAGGAGCCAGATGGTCTACAGTCCCTTAGCCAATCAGAACGCAGAACACAATGCACATTTATACTCTGTAAAAAAAAACATGCAAAATTCCACACAAAAAAATACGCGAAACAGCAAGACCGCGAAAGGTGAACCACGATATAACGAGAGACCACTGTACAAGGCTTAGCCCACAACCCTACGTCCCTAACGTCTCTGCATGGCAATTTTTTCACAAAAATGTACAAGAAAAATACATATATACAAGCATAGGATACTGTACATAACAATTTGGCATACCTGATATGATGTGCAGTAGTTTCATTAACAGGATCATGCTAATTGTGTTGCAATAGCGCTCTGAAGGGGAACTGACTTAGTGCAGAGAGCAAGGAGGGGAGAAACTGCAACTAGTTCAATATCTTAATACATTTTCGGAAAATAAATATAAAATTAAGAATTAATACTCCACAAAAGTGCATTACCCCCTCCTTTACAATTTAAAACTAAATATTATACTTTTTGAATGGTGAAATGTCCTCAAAATATCGCCTATAAGGAGGACGCTAACCCACATGAACAGCCTTCTTCCAGCTGTGACAGATCCTGCACTTGACTTTGCTAAAGCCGGACTTGGGAACCTGCGTGTGCTCAGTTCACACTGTAATCCCGCTGCTCTTTTGAGAGTAGCAGATGATTCGAAGCAGGCCCGGTCGGGAGATTATAGCTCGTCTACTCATTTACCTCACAGCCAACGCTTTATCACAGTCACAGAGGAGCAGGGCTGCAGAGGCCTGTTGGAAACAAGACACAGCAATCTGATTAAGCCATTCTTATTCACCAAACTGGATTAAAGCTCTGGTAAGGTCAAGGCAACGCAGGCACTAACCAGACAACAGAGAGGGAAGTAGAGATGGGGTGAGGCTGGGTCAACTTTTGTTACCATAGATGTCTCCAAGGGCTGCACAAAATATTGCGTAATAGAGATTGACCGATACATTTTCTTCATGGTCGACGTGATACTGAGTGATACTTAGAATCCTGAGCAACCGGTGGCCGATTTTTATTTCTGAGGCGATATGTAGTGCCGATTTTGATAATTTTCCCCAAATTATGTCATATAAATTTACTTCAAATTCCCCCCAAACCCATTTTTTTACCACAAACCTAAGACAGCTCTGTGGTTTTGTGCAGCCATCTCTTCATACTAAAGTAGTAACATAAAGCCTTTTATGTATTTTTTAGGCAGCAGATCGACCAAAACAAAATATCGGCCTATGCTGGAGGTTTAAGGCAAATAGCAGATGCGCTAAAAAGGTCAGATATATCGACCAACTGATATATCGGTCCATCTCTATCGCAAAAGTCTCGATATCGTGATACTGGCTGATACAATAATCGATATCTCAAAATACTCAATATATCACAGTAACACCAAGGTTCTCTATCAGACAAAATCAATATAAAGTTGATTTTATTCATGACTTTCCTTATGAAGTCCAAACTGATCCTTGATTTAGTCCTGGTTTTGTCTCTGTTCAGTTTTTTTTTGTTTTATTATAACTGAAATGATCCAGTCAAAAAGTATATTGTGATACTATATCTTTAAGTATCTGCCCCATGTCAATAACAGCAGTAAAGAGACTGAAACCAGCATTTATTTCCTTTAAATAAAAATAAAAAGAGACCAAACTGATCCAGATGTGTTATGCAGCTGTTATTTATCTCTCAAGTAACTACAGAGCAGCTTTGTATGAATAAAAGTTGGCAATGGTCACATTTTTATATAGTGCTTTTCCACCTTGAAGAAACACATTCATACATTGGGTTAGTGTCTCACTCAAGGACACAACAACAGCATTCATCTACGGGAGCGGGATTCGAACCGTCAACCTTCAGATCAGTGGAAAAACACTCCACTCACTGAGCTACTGTCACTGAAGTTCAAATATTCTGAAACTTTCTGGACCAAATACAACCAGTAAATAGTCTTTTTTACTTCAGGGCAAACCAGGATATCAGCTGAATCAATATCTGATCTGAGAATTTTTTGTGAATTGGCGCTGATTTCCAAGACCAGTATTGGAAAAGTGCATCCCTAATCAAGATAATATCGATATCGCAGTTCTTAACAGCCATATTATCACAGAATGTTCCAACATCGTGCTGCTCTAGCGTTTTCCTACACAGATTAGCAGCGGTTCTTAAGTAAATGGTAAAAATGTTTAAAGGTATGGATGTTGTGTATCAGAGGTGGGGAGTCATAAGTTAGATTTGCTCGAGTAACTTTTAAGACTGATTGAGTAACTTTTAAGAAAGGGATGCACCGATACTGATGCCGATATCAATATTGCACCAAGCAGGTATCGGTTCCCTTATATTGATTCAGCCAATGTCCTGGTTGGGCCTTTAATTAGTTACTTGCTGGATTAATAACAGTTTTTCTTCCCTAACTGGTATCGGATAATATTGATACAATACAGATACTTAAAACCAAAGTGTCAATATTGATATTGGAACCAGAAAAACTGGACAGGTGTATCACTTGTAAAGCCCATTGTCTCTACAGCTGTCACACAGAACAGACCTTTTAATTGACACTTTGCATGCTGGGGGTGTTTTACATGTATCTCCGTAGTGGAATGTTCAGCAGTTACCATGGTGACACACTGCATACATTAGCAAACACTGTCAAAATGTTTTAACAAAAAATACAAAATGGATTTAAACAACGTATTTCCTGGAGCCTGTGATCAATTTGAGCGTTAATGGTCCTGTTTAGGTGTTTGATTTTCAACAAAAAGGAGAAAGGGACTAAGTGAAAAACTGCTGGCTAATGCTAGGTAGCTTGTGATTGTAATTTTATGTGTGAAAGACTTGTTTAACAGCACAAATCAGCTCACCAGTTCTAGTTCCAACCAAGTCAGTTCTTGAGTAACAGAGCTTCAGACAAAGTGGAGCCTACAGTTAGCGGTACATGACATCGGTATCAGTGGTCAAATGGAAAATCGCAAATCAGTGCCCGTCCGAATCAGTATTTCTTCTGATGCTGATGTGTCTTGCAAAAAGATATCTGCACAAAACATGACTGAACAGCTCTTTTATAGGTTTGTGCTGAAAAAGATTGTGGGTGAGTGTTTAGTACAACTTTTAATTCAACAATTTGGGGAAAGTCATCAAAATCGGCCCAAAATATCGGTACAACTTATCAGCTATCGGTTTCTCTGGATTGTAGCACAATCAGTATCAGCATTGACCATGAAAAAACCAATAGTGGTCGATCTCTATTGACAAAAATATTCAGATTCTACACATGTTCAAACTTAGCAAAAAGTATTTCGTTCAAGTTTATTCAAGCCGGAACCCCGCGTGGCCCGAAACCCCCGCTGCCTTGTGAGCAGTCACACAGAGCAGCGTGGGCCGGCTCATGTTTACTCTGAGATAAAGGCCGTTTCAGAGCGCAGGGCCAGTTTCAGCGAAGGTTTGTGAGTGGTGCCGTGCTCAGATCCGTCTGTCACAGGAGACTCTTCTTCCCACACACCTGCTCAGACTGTCTGTCACTACCACTACAACAAGCTGTCAGAGCACTGTTCACACCTGCTCATGTACTCATAGGTGCAAGTACACAGGTATACGGGTACACGGGTCTCGAGGTACACAGCTACAGTTGAGAGGGGGGTCTATCTATCACGATCACTACAACAGGCTGTCAGATCACCGCTCACACCTGCTCATACACAGTGACAGGGATACAAGATGCCTGGCCTGTCGAGACTACATGCTTTTACCGTTTAATATTTCAAAAACACATATATTCTGAAACTGGATCCTGTCTTCACGAGTTCACATGAGCTTGACTGACAAATGGACCGATCGATCAGAGAAATGCATGGTCTGTACAACTCAAAACAAACGTGAAATCAATGACACGAGGATATTCAAGAGGAGTCGTCTGACGCTCACTGTAGTCTGCTTCTAGAGTCTCCTGTATTTCAACAAAAAGTAGGAGTGACATTGCCTTGGATCCAGAATACACACAATACACAGGTAGATTAGTCCATATTACAGTGGTCCCTCGTTTATCGCGGGGGTTACGCTCTAAAAATAACCCGCAATAGGTGAAATCCGTGAAGTAGTCAGCTTTTTTTTACAATTATTCTATATGTTTAAAGGCTGTAAAACCCCTCACCACACACTTTATACACTTTTCTCACACAGGCATTGACATTTAAACACTCTCAAAGTTCAAGCCTTCGAATATTATATCATCCAAAGCGTTTCTGAAATTTGTCGTTGCAGAATGTTTCATCGACATCGTGGGTTTTGTCGGGGAGAAAACTTGCAAACATACAGCACTTCAGAGTCACACTGCGATCCAACATTTATGTAAATTTGGCTGAACACATTTTGTACTGTACAGGAGATGCAGCACAAAGGAGAATAATGGACAATGGTCTACAGTCCATGAGCCAATCAGGACGCAGAACACAATGCAGGTTCATACACTGTGAGAAAAAGCATGCAAAATTAAACAAAAAAAAAATCTGCGCAACAGCGAGACCGTGAAAGGTGAACCACGATATAGTGAGGGAGAACTGTATATCAAATGTGGCGGCTTATGAGGGAAAAGAAAGGGAAAAAATAGCACAGGAAACTGAAAAACATAGCGGATTTCATGGCATGGCTGTTAATCTGAAGTGAGAAAAATGTGATTTTGTTTGTAAAATTATCATTGACCAATGGGCTTCTTTGTTTCACATGCGTCAGTGAAAAACACAAATCTGATTGTGTGAATGTGTTCGGTTTAAACAGATATTTGGGATTCAAGTACACCAAAGCAGTTGCCTTTCACTCTCCTGTCCTGACCATGTATGACTCTAACTATGACTGCATTAAAAAACACAGTTCACACCGCTGAGAGGAGGAGCACTGAGGGAAGCTGTCACTCAGGGCTTTAGCACAGAGGGCGCTACCATCCTGACTCATGCTCATAAGTCGCAGCAAATCACACCTACCATGTACCTTACAACTTAAAGGCAGGGTGCCAGATCTTAAGAAAAATTCAGAACTAGTTTATTTTAAACAGTTTGCAGCAGTCCAAAGTTATTCCTCACATACCTTATGCAGTCAGAGCATCCTAATTATTCACTGCAATGAGTTTATAAGCGTGTTTCGCAACTTTCAGAGATGAGAGCGGAGTTTTGCCATCATGGTAAAGTTAGTAACAATTAGCATGATAGCAACGCACTTCCTGATTATCAGATAGTAAAATGCTGCAGACAGAACACAACTAACTTATATAGGGTGGCCCAAAAGTCACTGACACTTTTAAATCTTCAATAGCTCCTATAATTCTTAAGTTACACTCACCAAACTCTAGCAGTAGGTAAACTGAACCATCAGAGATTTTTGACAATATATACGGTTATAATTGTTCACTTACACTTGAACGTATCACTACTTAAACTAGGGGGAGTAAAAATTACCAAATTTTTTAAAATAATGTTTTTTAAGTGCCCACTATTTTCGGTTTGGTACTGAATAGCCAGATCCAACACACTTTGAATAACATTTGAAAGTATTTCCGGGCTTATGGCTCTTATTTGATCCTCGATATTATGTTTTAAGTCGTTTATTGTCTGAGGCTTATTCACAAACACCTTTTCTTTAAGATAGTCCCACAAGAAGAAATCGGGACTAGTCAGGTCTGTGGAGCTCACATACTGCCCCCTGTCTTTGAAAACGACTTATTATTCCTTTAATGGCATTTACACTTGGGGCATCACTGGTATTAAAATGTCGACGGTAACACTGCTGAGTTTCTGAATTTGACCCATGTGACTCAAAGGACGAGTGTTCGTTCCTCTGTGCTATATTTGCTCATATTAATGTCAGAAGGGTAGTTCTAAATGCTCTGAAAAAATAAAAGAAAAATATTTAGAAACAAAAGAGTTATGAATTTTTTTCAACTGTATTAACATCAAGACTAGATAGAGGCTCTTTAACCATGAAACAATATGGCTGTCAAAAAAGTTGAACAGAGCCTTGGAGTGATGTGACACAATGAGACAATTTAATATACCATAATACTGTCTGCTCAGTGTGGAGAACGAGCTATAAAAGATCCATCAAACATTATAAACTAAAGTTATACCAATGAAAAATTAGTGAAATTACAATCATATTGGGCATATTGACTTGAAGAAGTGTATACAAGTATCCATCATTTATGAATAGGTGAAAGGAAATATGACAAAGCCCAAACAAAGGCTCTGTGACTGTGGGAAGAGAGGAGGTGGGCAGGGCAGTATCAGGTGGCTCCGTCTGTGTCTGAGAGAGACTGAGGCTAATGTGAGCCCGCACCAGCCTCCTCCCGCCCAGTCCTCTGCTTCCACCGTGCTGGGGATATGTGACTCTTCTGTAGTACTAGAACAAAAAATGATTTAACATTTAGGATGGGCAATAATAACAAAAAATAACACATTTTCTTGATCTCAATGGGGATATTCTTCAGACAATATTATGGGGATCCATCAGAAATGTGCTAAAATTTGCCTGTAGATGTCTTGGTGGAAGTACTGAACAAAAAGTGAATGGGCTGTACTTAAATATGACTTCACTGTGCTCCCTGATATGACGTTAGCGTGTTCAGATCAAATATCGCTTTTACTGATAACATTCTTCTGCTGATTTATTCTTTATTACAAAAACATTGAACATGACGGCCAAGTTATTTATGTTGTAATTTGGTGTTTTGGTTGTCAAGACTATCATCCAGTCAGGATAACTGGGTTGCCAGTTTCAACTCTGGAATCCAGCAATCCAATTCATCACCTCCTAAACCCCAGCACCTGCAGCAAGGCCAGTCATAATATATTATAATATTGTAACTACTTCATGCCATTTTACAATCACTGTAAAGCTGGATGTTCCCCCATAAATATTCTAAATGCACAATATGGTTAAAAAGCACAAACTACAATAAATAAACAGCAGAATGAAACACTTAAGTAGTTATTTTGTATCTATAATAAGTCATGTTATTTATTCAACGCTCTACCATTCAAATCTTATCATAGTACAGCAAACTAACAAAAAATCTCACACTAGTACAAAGAAAAAGTACACAAGATAAATTAACATGACAGGCCTACCTGCAGTCAATCATGAATCAGTGCTAGTGCAGCCTCTACAGCTCAGTGAGTGAATTCTGGAGGTTCTGAGCTTTCACATGAGGCCTGTCCATATACTGAGAATGAGAAACACTTGTATGTGTTGTCTGTCTGCACGGTAAGGCTCTGGCAACACAGGTTCAGCTGTGATTCCTAGAGCTACAGTTACTTTAAACACAAAACTGCAGTAATATCACTTTATACATCTTCATGAATATCTTATCTTTGATTACCTGTATTCAAATCATACTTGCATCATCATGAGGGGACATGTAAAATGACTTTTATGAGCTTTTAAGCATGTTATAACTGTTCCCTTATTGGTTTACTCAGAGTTCAAATGTGAGGCCTATGAGCAGCAGGTTTCCCTAATGTTCACTAATGATATATTCAAATATACGTATAAGCATACTTATATTTAGGGCTGCAAGATTAATCACAACTGAATTGAAATCACAATCGAAATGACCATAATTTTCTACAAAAACAACAAAATATTCTGTCTTATTCTGCAAAAAACATGTTCTGAAATGTGATTCTTGTATTAGTTTGTCATTTCATATTTCATTATTATTAAAACATAAATCGCAAATCTAGTCGTTCAGTCCTATACTTACACTACTTGCACACGGAGCTGCCAACAATCCTACACGACCCTTATTGGCTCATAGTATGCTCCTAATGTGTAAGTAATGTGTTTTGAGTGGGTTACCCTCATGGCTGTGCTGTAATGACCACCTCAGTGCGATCGATATCAGAGCCATCTAATGCATTCTATCATCAATAATACAACGCGGCTGACTTTAGCCTCTGCTCCCGCCTCCCGCAAAACCATCAGAGTTTCATATCTGGACAGATTTATTTCATAGACAACATTTTGGTAACAGCACACTCTGCTCACATGAGGACAGAAATAACAGGCTAAAAAGGGTCAGTTTGGAGCCGGGGTGAGTAAGCTGATAGTCTGTTTGGGAGACACCAGGCTACGCAAACTTTCACTCAATAAAGAGACATATGGATTTAAACATAATGCAGTCAGTCTAATACATGTGAGCCAAAACATTATGACCACTGTTGATTCGAAGAGCATCAACAGGGCGGGACTTTTTGGCAGATTTTAAACATCAAGTATTAAAAGTAACTAAAAAATAAGGTTACTTTGCGTTCTAGATGTAGATAAGTGAGTGTGACGTCACCCATAGCATTCGGCCCCAGTCAAATGAAGCTCATCGAGGCTAGTGGTTAAAGGGATGAATCAGAGCCAATCTGGAGCGAGGCTGTTGAAGGTCGTCCCGCCTGCACCTCTGGTTTACAAGGGAGCAGGCGCTTGGCAACGCTGTCAATCAAACCTGTTGCTAACACTACTGGGAGCGACCTCGGGGAATTAGGACGCCTGATTTGCCTGTTATTAATGTTCATATCTTGATTTACGGACACGATAGCAAAATAAAAATAGCAGGATCACGTAAAGTGGGATAATACTAACATTCTAAGACCAAACTGACAAGCCTGACAGGAGCAGTCACTTACAGATTTTGGATGGAGCTAGTTCTACACAGGGAAATTTGAGTCTGAGCCATGCTTCAGCCTGTGCCTGTGGGAAACCCTGTCAGGAGCAGTGGGCTACAGGTTGATTGCTTTGCTCTGCAGTCTTTGCTACTTTTCATTGTCAAAACCTCATACTGACATAGTCTCAGTTTGATGCTTCGATTGTTGATTCTGTCAGTCTCCTGTGTTATTTCTTTTGTTCCCTTTTTTTGCTCATAAAATGCATTGATCTCCTGTCAATCGCGATCATAAGAAATCAAGGAGATCACTTAAAGGTCCTATATCACGCAGAAACCCTTTATTATTACTCTGTGTACATCTCCAAAGCTCAAAATGCTCTGTTCCACCTTGTGATGTCATGCAGTGGTAGTTTTCAAGTTAACAGCTGTCCTTTATCTTTTGTTCAGTAGGGATTGGCAGTTGTAGAGCTAAAATCATCCAAATGATTCTAGTGTATGAAGTTTAAAAACACAGTGGAGTACTTCCTGTATCACCACATGACATCACAAGGTGGAACAGAGTGTTTTCTGTTTGAGAGAAGAACTCAAAGCCTAAATATGCAGGGTTTGTGTGTTGAACATGTGTGAATGAAATAAAACTCAACTCCAGATATGTTTTTGATGAGGAAACAACATTATAACATAGATAATCAAAACTCAAACCGCCTAAAATGTTTCCTTCTGTTACTCCTTTCATGTGACAGATGCAAAAAGCAACTTCCATCACTAGCACACATGCTTTGGAACTGTTCCAGTACATTATATTCAAAAGCCTATTTGATACTTTGTCGCAAAAATTCTTAATAAACCACTTAAGCTAGTCCAACCCTTGCTCTCTTTGGAGTGAAGTCGGCAGCTGTCGAACTCATAAACCCTCGAGTCAGTGAGACGTTTTGTGATGCTGTTGGACTGAACTGGAAACAAAAAAGCATTCCCTTTTCATTTGCTGTTAATGAAAGACATTATTAGACATTTACGGTTTCAAAAAATAAGGCACTTGCTTAAGAGTAATTTGAGATTATTTTGCTCAACATGGCAACCATTTATAGATTTCTATAACTCTACAAATGTGTGATTACTGAGCTGAAAAGAAGTTATTTGGTGAATCCTGCTGCTGTTCACTGACCTCTGTTTTGTTTTGGTTTATTTAGTTTTTTTGGTCATCTATATTACATTGAAAAAAAGGGGGAAAAAAATAAATCAGGGAGACAAAATATGGTTCCATGTATTTAAGTTGTGTGGTCTTGGCCAAACAGGCAAATATGTTCTGGAGTTCCTATAGGATTAGTCTATTACAGGAAACCCATCCAGACACACAGAGGCCCATCTGGGAATCTTTCTTTCTTCTATATCTTTATTTATACAGGGGGATCCTGTATAGCACATGGGCTCTCTTTTTCATGGGTGCCCTGTTTAAAATACAAGACAAGCAGAAAAACAAAGTACCCAAGTCTAAAAAAAAAAATTAAAAGCAGGTGCAGGAGTGTGTATAAAAGATCGTTTCCAGATTACAAAATTGCGATTATGTCACCACCAACCAGTGTTGCTTTTCCTTGGAGTGTATTTCATTTTTGTGAAGCAGAACAGCTAAAATCCCTCTTTCTTGTCCTTAGTTTTATGCAGCCATGTCAAAAATATACTGTTCCTGTTCATATTCTGCACATGTGTCAAGGTCCGTGGGCCCAATGTGGCCCGTTATGTCATTTTATGTAGCCCACGACAAAGTAAATGACTGCCTTAAAATATCAGTTTATCAGGAGATAGTTACACAGCCATTTTTTCACATCTATGCAAATTGATATGCAATGTTTGCAAATTGAATAAATAATAAATATAGAAACGGTTTAATTAACAAGATTAAAACGTAGTTGCATTTATTTTACATGACATTAAGTTACATTTAGTGACATTTATCTTAGTTACATCTGGCCCTTTGAGAGCAACCGTTTTGTTGATGTGGTCCTTTGTGAAAATGAGTATGACACCCCTCATATACTGAATGATAAGTTGATATTGTATTTATCATGACAGGCCTATTTGCATCCATGCTACATCCTACTAACACTGTTCTGTCCTGGAAAGCCCTGACTCTGAACAAGGAACCTCTTCAGACAATCCTCCCACTGGCCAAAACATGAATGAAGTTACACACAAAAACAGGACGTGGCCTGCCCCGAGAGAGGGTTACAGATAAGTGCACAGTGAGTCAGACATGGGAATCAGACATGTGAATAAGACATGTGAATACAAGAGAGAGGCTGATGTCAGCAAATACATCACACTGCTGCTGTTGGCGGTGATGGTGGTGGTGCATTTGTGGTACATTATCAGACAGCGTGAAAGCCTAAACTAAGAGGGTAGGGCTCTACTTGCAATAGTCAGCAGGAAGTAGGAGTCATGCAAGTAATTACTGCAGTAACAGTATTTGATAAAAGTACTGTTCTGGGTGTAGACTAAATTGGCATCTGGTTTAGTGGCAGGACAAACTAAATAATTCAACTTAGAAGATGTTCAAAACTATATCCAAATATGATACTAAAGACAAATATTAATACAAACAATTTTGATACTACACTGATAATAAATAATGCATATTTAATGTAGTTTTCAGCACAAAATAATAAATAGTTTCTTTAATATGACTGAATTCAGTGATTAGTTCTGATATAGATAAAGGGCACTGGAAAGTATTCAGAAAAGGTCCAACTTTGTCCCAGTTTTTTGTTCAATATCTTGTTTAAATGAGAATCTAGTCCATCTTCTATATTAGTATTTGGGTGTTGATTTTCACAACCCTAGAAAACTATTGTTAAATGTGTAATAGAAAAAGGCAAATAACTGTTACAAATGGTGTGAAAAGCTCCACATTCTGCAGCCGGTGTGAAACTTTGTGGGTTGTTTTAGTTTCTTTTTCAATTTTTGTGAACACATTGGTTTGTGTGGAGACGGTCTGACCTCGCACATAACGTTTTTCCTCATTCTCAGTGTATGGACAGGTCACGGCTCAGAATTCACTCACAGAGCTGCACTGATATCCACAAATGTTGAACCTTATTATTTCGCTGGGATTGGCTCCACAAACTTGTCATAATAATCTCATGTCCTTTGCTGAATAAAGATGCTTTCTGGAGCTATTGTGAAGCAGGAAATTCAGTTTTGTTTAGTTATGCTGACAGATTGTTAATACTGGGTCTACAAACTGGCACAGATATATTAAAGACAATCGTTTATTGTCTTCCATGGGGGGAAATTTGTCTTGGGACAGGGGTCACATGCTTTAACACAGAGAGAAGACAACACAGCAACATAAGCCCAAACAAACAACATCCACCAGTGAACATGAATAAATAAGAGACCAAGTACAACCATCATGGACCTTTAAATCACTCTGTGCAGGCCCTGCACAGTCTTATGTTCTAGTAGTGGCTGCACATTCCCTAAGTCTGTCTAAGTGTGCAACAGCTGCCTGCATTGTACTTCTATAGGGTATTAACGGCTAACATAACATATTTAGATCACCATATTACCTTTTATAGTTTTGAAAATGCAGAAAACAATGTACTAATAACATGTTTTATAGGTTTCGCTTTCGTTTTTGCCGCTCCGAGTCTCACCCCCATTTGCCCTGCGTGATCAGTGTGCGATCAGCGTCCATCCTGTTAATGAAGCTGCTGCACATCGCATCATGTTTGTCAAGTTGTTGTGTACAAATTTGTATCACGTTTTTGTATATTTAATGGAAAACTGTCGTGTGGAACATGGAGGACGTAGGCTTGTGGGTTGAGCATTGCACAGAATCTTAAGGAGGGTTCAAATACAGCCCAGGAGAGCGCTAGATTACTCAGACATGCATGGATGACATCTAAAACCTCGTCAGGCATGTTTTTGATGAGGGAACAACGTTATAACATGGTAGAATGCTCCAAAAATCGATTTTTCACCCTCTTTAACAATAAACCAGGTCAACAAATCTGCAAATCTGACAGTTAAACAGCAAATTACCAGAGAATTCAGACCTGTTCTCTAGCTCCATTTTAAACTACTGAGTTGTTTTTTCCAAATAATCAATGCTTTTGCAATTAGCTTTTTGTTAATTAAAATTTTGGACTTGATACCCACCATGTCTCAGGCCAAAATTGAAAAAAATTCACAAGGATTTTGGTTTTCTGTTTCAGCCATAGTTTCTGCTCCATCCTGTTTTAGATTTGGACTAAACAGGACATGGTGACCTCACACCTCAGCGCCCATCCTGACCTTAACTCTGTAACACCATCTGTCTCAGGGCAACACGGCATTCTGGGTAATCACCTAGCAGTGTCTGGCGCGCAGGTCGGAGCACAAGCATTAAGCGTGATAGGAGTTACCAAAGACGATGGATATGATGATTTTAAAACAACTGCAGCTTAAGGAAGATGTAATTTATAATGTACAAATAGTTATTAAGAAGGATTCAGGTTTAGTAAATACTTAATTGATACCTCTAACTTCTGACCTTAAAGAGGTCATAAGTATACTTCTATGGGGTATTAACTGCTAACATATAACGCATTTAGATCACAGTGTTGCCTTTAATCGTTTTGAACATGCTATATTAGCCAAAAACAACATATTAACATGTTTTATAAGTTTCACTTTCGTTTTGAACAAGTCACCCTTCGCTTTGCTCTCTTTGCTAAGTCACTACCCCATCAGAACGCTGTTGCAACATAATCAGAGTGCATCCTGCTAATGAAATTACTGCACATAGCATCAGGTTTGTGAAGTTGTAGTGTACAGTTTTGTATCATGTTTTTGTATATTTATGGATTGTTATGTGGGAGCATGGGTGACGTAGGCTTGTGGGCGAATTATAATCTTACAGCTAACCATAAGGAGGGTTAGAATAGGGCCCAGGAGAAACATGAATGATGTCTTAAATTTCTTCAGGCATGTTTTCGATGAGGGAACAACAACGTAACATGGTAGAAAGCTAAAAAAAAAAAAGTCGCTTTTGCATAATACCCCCTCTTTAACCATAAGCCTTGATCATTCTTAAAGGTGCAGTGACTTTCTGGAGGCGGCGCGTCACCTGCATGATTCCACAGAAATAGAAACTTAAAACCATAATTCATACTGTGGGAGGTTATAACCTTTCCATTGAGCCAAGCAGGAGGACAAGTCGAATTTGTGGAGATGCAAGTTCACAGTAAGGACGCATACTTTTCACAGTTCTGTAGCTTTAATAAACAGTCTATGGTCAATTACGTCTTTGTTTCTGCTTTATACGAGCTGTGGATAAAGTGTTACCATGATTTCATATAGAAGAAGCAACAGTGCCTGTGGTTTGAGTGTTGTTTTGGCCAGCGTTCACTGTGATGCTGCTGAGGTAAATCAGTTATTGAAACTATAAGCTTATCACAAAGCAATAAACACACAAATATTTAAAGTATTACTACAGTATGTCATGAGGAAGTACTTTTGAACATACAATGAGGCAGCAACGTTTTTAAATAGGGAAGAACATGGTTTCATTTGGTGAAAAACAATTGTTCTACAGTGTGGCATTAAACTTATCTAAACTTATCTATGTATTTATTCAATTACATTATTTATTGCTTTGAAAAAACACATTTTTTCCTGTTTTAGGTCAATTACGATTATCGAAATTATCTATATTTGCTCAATGTCAGAATAATGAGCGAATGACTTTTTAGACATTTTTTTCATTAACCTGAAACAGCAAAGGTTTAGTCTGATTTCATGTCAGACAGTGAGAAAAAAAAGCGTATGTGTCTTTTAATATCATATATGTAAACTTCTGTAGATATGTTTAAATAGAGGAGCAGTGACATCTTCATGGAGACAAATGGCAGATCCTCCAGAAAAGTTACAGAATTCCCCTTTAAATTACTTCTAACGCTTAGGTTTTCAATCCATCCACTAATGTCCTATGTGATCTGTGACCCATGTGACTTGCCCTATCAAAACAGCAGGTTAATCAGTGACTTTAGCCCTTTTCGGTTTCCATACATCATCGTTATCGCACATGGACCATCACGTTACTGCATCAGCATAACTCACTGGTTATTAAGTCACTCGGAACATGATTTACGTCACAGCGTCCTTAGTAAACTCTCACCTCATGAGATATCACCTACGAGTGAACTACCAGCCAATGACACATGGAAATGAGTAGTCTACACTTGGTAGGCCAGTCACAATAACATATTTTGAAGTTCAATATATTGCTGATGTAAACATAGACAATAATCAATAATAATGAGACTAATTTCTGCCACTGACACAAAAACCCAAGAGCAGATTTAAACCACAAATACCATAAAAAAGAACTGCAGTACATAAACAGCCAAATGAAACACTTAAGTACAGAGGTGCCCAAACGTTTTTTTAATTGAGGGCCACATCTCAAAACATATTCAAAGCAGAGGGCCACAGACCAGTGATCAATACAGAGCGGTGCTTTATGCACAGCTTTGGCAGAGCCGCTGTGCATTAATAAGGCTTGAAACAGATTCATTTTACGTCTGTATCACACTGCAATGTGATGTTTGAGGTTAAAGTGGTAGAAATAGTTTAATTTGGTGTTAAAAGTACTTCTTAAGATCAATTGGGTCAGTTCAGCAGGAGGCCTGCGGGCCGAGAAAAACTGGTTTGAGGGCTGCATTTGGCCCCGAGGCCATAGTTTGGACACTCCTGCTTTAGTACTTAGTTTACATTTGTAACAGAGTCATAGAAGTCATTCATTCAACCTTTTACAGCTTAAATTTCATCATACAGCCAAAAAAAGTCCAAGGTAATGCAAAGAAATCTAAAATTTAACTTAGACCTAATTAATAATTAGGAGCTTGGTTTTGAAGATTGCTTTTAAGTCATTTAAAAGCAAAATTTGCACTAAGAAAGACAAAACTATACACCTCATAATGACATTGCAGATTCATAAAACTAATAATCAGAAAAGTTACTACTGGCTGTCTTTTCAAGTCATTTGTGAAGGGATCATTCTGAAAAACATTTTGATTAATAGGTCTAGTATGAGATAAGAGGTAAACATGTTGAAATCAAATATAACTTTTACTGATGAGAATTGCGATGCTGATTTATTCTTCTCATTACAAAAATAATGGACATGATGGTGAAGGTGTTGATATTTTGGTTCTCAAGCTGGTTATAAAAAAAAACAGAATAATCTCCTCCCTTTGGATTGTCAGAAGATAGTTTTAAACTTAAGTCTGTGTCTTACAGTTGCTCTGATGCAGCTCAAGATCATTCTAAAGCAATTCAGAAAAGGTTTATTTCTGTCCTGTGAATAGTCTAGTAGTACCTTTTTAAACCAGTAAGAACACAGGCTGCATACCCTGCCTTTAAATCTTGTTTCTTGTTTTTCTTGTCTCATTTTCAACCTCACCTTCCCTCAGCTGTGTGGGCAGTTCTCCATGTAAACAGTAGCTGTCCATTAACATTCCTGGGAGCCAAAAAAAGGTACTTGGAGCTGATAGTGGCTCTTTATTATCACAGAACAATCCCCCGCAAACATCACCACTCACAAAAGCCCCTTTGTGTCCCTGCTGGAAACCCCACAGCTCCTCTGCACCTCGCTCACCTGCTTCACCTCATGGGAGTGGGGTTGTTTCAGCAGAGTACAGCTTTACGCTCATTGTAGACACATTAGCAGACTTAAAAGGTCTGAGCAGAGCCTGTACTTGGATCAGAGGTCAAAAAAGAGTCATAAAGTTAGAGATGATACAAGCAAAACCCAGAGAAAATCCAAATATGTAACAGGTGTCAGGTTAAGAAATATAAGAAACAATTGTGTGACGAAGAATGATTAAAATACATCAATCCTGACTCGATACTGATACTTTTATGTAAATATAGCTACTAATTAACATATGCAAATATTAAGGCTAGGCATCAAAGCAGAAACCTGGACTGATCCATCTCATGTCAGGTGTTCTGTCCTTTAAAACCAGTCTGAAGCACTTTTATATTGAAATGACTTCACCCAACAGGTTACATCTGGGTTATATCAAGAAAAAAAACACCAGAAATTGTGGTATCGCCCATCCCCCAATCCAAATTCAGCAAAAGATAAAAGGATGGGATAGTATTTGATATGAAAAGTTACTGCTAAGAAAAACATACTTGCACGAAAATACAGAGCAATATATACAAATGCTTGGTCAATAAGTCTGAATCCTTACAAAATGATTTCATTTAGGGTTGTGCGCAATCAGAAGCCAATAGTTGAATGTGAGAGTTGTAAAAATAATGTCTTTGTGGAGGGCTTTCCAGATGCTCAAAGTCACATTTGCATTATACATTCACTCCACACTCGGTGATGGTAAGACACCATTGTGGAAGCGGGGCTGCCAATCTATGCCATTGTTGCCCATCACCAACACTCACACTTGGTATAAAATTATGTGTCATAATTTTTGGTTTTATGTCCAAAATGTGAACTTTATGGCAACTTTTAAAAACTCTTAAACATGTTTTTATTTTATTTTATTTTTATTCTTATTGTACTGAGCCCAGAGGGAAGCTGTCTAACACTGAATCCATGTTATGATACGCTGCACTACAGGAAATCACATCATAACAGCTCCCCACCGCACATGAAAAGTGATAACGATTTGTTTTACAGTTACAGTCAGAGAAATCGGGTCATAGGAAGGTGTTTTGCACTATTTCTGTAATTAAGGATGAAGCTCACAGATTCTCTAAAGACAGCATCAGAACTGGGACCTAAACCTGAAAACAAATCAGGACTAGACCGGAGCTAAACAGAAAAAGAAAAGGACCAAACCAAGTCTTCAGTTGGAGTCAAAAATGGCTAAAGCTTGGGCCAAAGAAGGACCAAAGTGTGACAGATTCTCTAAAAACAACATCAAAACTGAGGCTAAACTGGGACTAAACCTGAAACCAAACCAGGACTAGTCCAGGACTAAAACAGGACAAGAACAAGACCAAACCAAGCTTCCAATGGGATTCAAACTTGGCTAAAGTTGGGCCAAAGTAGGACCAAAAACCACATCAGAACTGAGACTAAACTGGGACTAAACCTGAAACCAAACCAGGACAAGACCAGGACTAAAAAAGGACAAGAACAAGACCAAACCAAGTCTTCATCTGGAGTCAAACTTGACCAAAGAAGGACCAAAGTGTGAACGAACCTAGTCTACATCAGGACTAAACTGAGCTCAAACCAGATCAAAAATATTTAAATGAATCATAAAACAAAACAATTGCCAGTAAGCGCAGAGAGGACTAGGAGAAGAGGTTACCATAAATGCATCCAAATAAAATAAGTGGTCACAACAATACTGCGCATTAACAACAGTGCAATTACGGACCTGTTGTTCTGCTGCAATAAACCATTTGTACGTCGCGATAATGATGATAAAGACATTAAGGTAACGCGGTATAAGGGAGAGGATGTGGTCAGAGCACTTCACTTCCCAGTACGCTTTCGTTCGAGGGCGTCTTTCTGGGCACCCAGGGGCACCGTACCGCGCAAGATCAACAGTCTCCACCTCTACCAGACTTTAAACGCAACCAAAACACGAATCACTCCCAGTCAGACCACTCCCAAAGCCCACAGCAGCCATGCTCACACCAAAACATTACAAAGAAAAAAGTTACTTCTTCATAACCAGCGACGTAACCGACAAAATCACCAAATGCGTAAAAAAGCGGTGTTCTGGTGGTACCTTTGTACTGCAGCGAGTTGGCGGTCCTTATTTGAGTGTTCCCGTGATAGACTCCCCGGGCTGTAGACCACCTTGTTGTTGGTGAAAGTGATGTCAAATTCTTGCAGTTTTCCCATGTCTGCTCTGCGCGCAACGGCGGACAGTCTGCGCGTAAGAGAGAGCGCAGGAGAGAGCGCGTGAGCGATGCTGGCGCTGCGCTCACTGCTCCACCCTCCCTCCCCCACACACCGCTCACGTCATGACACCAGCGACCAATCACAGCCCTGGGAACAAGGGAGTTATGGAAATATATGTAAAGTCATATTTGCATGTGGGGATAGTAGGTAGACTGAAAGGTAAACAGTGGAGTGGAATCAGTCCAGCGTGTAAGATGGATGTTGTGGTGTGGTTTGATATGATTTTATTTAGGAACAGGAAATAGAGGTATGGTGCCAGGTTGTAGCATAAATACTATTTCCACCTGTAGTCCCTGGGCAGGCTGGTGTTAAGTAAGAGTAACAGCTTGGTGTAGGTGGATAAAGCAGACCTGTAAAATCATATGGTACATACATCTAATACAACACATCTCGCCCCTCGTGAACGGAGATGGATTTATTATTTTAAAATCTGTACCACAAAATACACATTGTTCTGCTACTAAAACTTTTATTGTGTTTTGTGAAGATTTATTATTTATTTCCAAGCTGACTCAGAGCAGACTTCAACTAGGCCTATATTAATAAATAGTGTTTGTAGTATATATTACAAAATGATTAAAGAGGGGTATGGGGGCATTACCTGCTAACACATATCTAGATCACCAGTGTTACCCTTTATTTTTTTTTGGTATGATACAAAAGTTGTTCAAATGAGTATTTCATTGTGAACATTCTTAACGCAGGAGGTTTTTACTATGGAGTATTAACTGACTAACATCATCACCATTTGCCTTTTATTGTTTGCAAAGAAAATGCTACATTCACTGAAAACAGACCAAGGTTATTTTATA
>JAIEZT010000054.1:6945715-7030715 GCA_019594935.1 Periophthalmus modestus
AATCCTGATTATTCACCTCGATGGAGTTTATAAGGCTTTTCACCAACTTTTCAGAGGCTACTTTATAATCCTATCTTGTGAAACACTTTGCATTCATTAGCTCTCGGTGTTTGTAGTCATGAGGAGGGCACAGTCCCGACTCCAGCCTTACCAACAGTGTACGACTCTATCGCCAGGCCAAGGGCATACGGCAGCTGGGACCTCTGTGTGGCAAAGCCCACACCAGGTAGGACTAACTAAGTATACATCATCCTTATGTTGTAAAACCCCACTGCAAAAGTTCAATACATTCAAATGAGTGATATAACATTCTGTCCCATTCATTTAATAGGACAGCGAAAATAAAAACATTCAAAAAGAGGCTTGTAGACAATTTTAATGTTTTTGTTACATTTAACATATTAAACAAATATTTTAAACCCAACTCCAGTTTCGAAAGTTCACTACTGGAGCAGGATTTTGAAGCTTCGTGAAATAAAAACAAAATGTCATTGTTAAAGTGCTCTGCTCTATTTTTGGTGTGTATTGTCCAGCAAAACATTAGATCTAAGAAAAGTTTATATGTGTCGTTAGATTTATACTTAATGACCCGCTGCTCAAACAGTGCTTGCATGTGGTGATGTTTTTATAGAGGCTCTAGGTGTTACTATCGTGAGTCGAGTGGTCATCCGTTGCCAAACCGCCCTTCGGTTGGCTATTTGAGGCTAAAGATAACTCCATTGAAAGCATTGGGAGCTAATGTATGGAGGGTAGCAGCCTTGGAATGCAGGCACATATGAATGGTGAATGGGCATCTATTAAAGTGTGTTGCCTCTGTGTTGTTTATCTGTCCATTAAAAACTACTGCGTACCACAGATGAAGGATTTAGGGGTGGTGTTTTACAGATGTGGATTGCAGGACCAGGACTTTGCCTGTGTAGTCCTGATGTCTATATTTATCAGTATTCCTGATATATTTCCCTAACCCTGCATTCACCCATCTGTTTTCCTTGCTGGTGGTTCGTGACATAAGTATAAATTTTATCCTCAGGCAGGTGACAGTGTGTGAATGTGGGGGTTGTCGGCCTGTATTGACAATGGACCGGGCCTCTTCCCTTGGGGGCGCCCACTGGGAGCCCCTCTGTACCCGGCCAGACTGCGAACTCTTTTATTCATCTCAGGGGTGGGGACAACCAACAACACTGCTGATCCTAACAGATCACACCAACAACTGTCGGCAGCAGAGAGGTCACGGAGAGGGGGAGTTCAGTCAGATTTGTTGGATTTGGTTGCGGCATTTGTGGACTGATAGTAGGCCCCTGTCGTGATGAAATTCTATCATCAACTTCAACTACTTGATAGATCTGTGAACAATCTTTTGCGTTTTCCAATATATATATCGACCACAAGGGACTTTTATCTTTGGTGCAAGTGGAAGATTTTGGTCAAATTATGTTGATTATGTCTATAAATTATGTCTATAGAAAACAGCACTGTATGAGTATTCTGTAAGGAAACGACTTAAAAAACGCCAGAATACCTCACTGTTTATTTATCGATGCTGGACCATTTAATACCAGATCACATAGACCGCGTAAGAACGAGCACAGCCGCACACAAAACTGAGACGGGAAAAGAGGTTTTAGTTGTTTTTACTTGACAAATGGAATACACTCAAGGAAAAAGCAAAAATCGATTTAATAATCTGGTAACACCTTTTTATACACACGCCTGACTCCTGTGTTTAATGTTTTTATTGGCACTTGGCTATGTGTGTTCATTTTGTTTTGTGCCTCTCACTGGGTTCCAAGATATAAATAAGAAGAAAGAAAGAAGAACTATTGCAAGAAGCTTAAAAATTGTGTTATGTTGAGTTGTGATTGGGCCAGAGACTTTTATAATTTAGATTTTCAAGGACACAAACCTTGATCATTTGACCATCTGAATAAACTGAAATCTCAGTCCTTGTTAAAATTCCAAAATGTGCCAGTGTCTCCTAAATATTCAGGTATTATTGGGTTCATTGTTTGCTTTTCCTCTAGGTTCTGGCTCAACCATGGTGATGAGAGGAGCTGCATCCCGGACCTGAGGAGTTGGGATGCAGGCCTAGCTGAAGGGCAAACTTGCAGCAGGAGGGCAACGCAAGATGGATGATGGTACACATTATTATACTGCTATTACTATGGCTGCTATGACTCCTAACTACTACTGCTATACTAATGCAGCTATGACTACGACTACTACTGCTATACTAATGCAGCTATGATATACTACTACTGACTGCTATATTAATGCTATGACAGAAAATTCCTATGTGGCACCGACCCCCTTCCCTCCACCACAGTTCTATCTTTTCCTTTTTTATACATGTAAGCATCAAAACATCTCCAACAATAAAACATGTAAATTAAAAATCTGCTGGAAGTCTAGTGGACTTTTCCCATATTAAGTGGTTTAGATTAAATATGTGCATTTTGTAACGTTGAAAAAAAAAACTCAACATAATCAGTATGGTCCTTTTCCACATCTTACCTAATCTTAAACATCTAAATTGTAATAGAAGAATAGTCAATTTGAAGCAACCTACCTAAGCACACATTTTTATCTCTAGTTTGTCAACCATTGGTACAAGTCATTTTTAGTTTACTCTTACATTTTAGTTGATTATATTTTTGACCCTAGTAACAGTACTCTTACCTGCTTACACCGTTGTTATTAATGGTGCAGATCTCCGGAGCGGTGTGTACAGGCAGGTGCTGTATCACACAATATCCCACTACGAGGGCTCGTCGCAGGGCTGTGAGGCGCAGAGAGGGCCTTTAGACGCGGCGCTCAGGACGGACATGGACCGATCATCTCCTCCAAGGAACAGCGTCTCTGGCAAAATCGGAGGTGAGAGGGCACTCACTCCAAAACTGAGGTGTGTTGTAGATTGTATAGTATATTCATCAGTATCAGCTTCCTGTTTATAAGCCTCCATTTTGAGAACTTTTCACACGAGTTCACACAAGATAAATGTTTTTATTGTTAACTGCTTTGGAAACGGCTACTTTGTCCCTCACTCTGAAATCCATGGACAGTAGGAAGATCTTGTAGTAAAAGCTGTTCTGGCCACACCTCCATGTCAAAGCCTGATCTCGGTCAGACCTCGGAAGGATAAGCAGGGTCGGGCCTTGTTATTTACTTGGATGGAATATCACATCCTACAGCGATTTGAACAGTGACTCTAGTGGAAATTGCTGTTGTGTCTTTAGTCAAGGCACTAGTATGAATGTTGTATAGTGATTGTTGGTGGGTCAGAGGGTTGCTGATGGCGTAGATTGGCAGCCTTGTTTCTCTCAGATCTACCCCATGCACAGCTGAGGGTTGTATTTATTGGTATTCTACCCGTTTATTGTTGCCCATGTACAAAGTAATATTAGAAGAATTGCGTTTCGACACATTTCATATAATACTTTGCTCATAATGACAACATAACTCATGACATATTGTTTTTCATCTTTATCGGTCAAAATTTATAGCGCATTCTGACAGCGAGCCCCCCCTCCCTGTGTTGTTTGGGCGTATGTGTGTTTGTGCTGTCACCTCTTGTTTGTCTTTTCAAATTGTACAGTTTTCCATCCCGTGTGAAGTGGACAGGGCCACATTCCTGTGATCTGACTGTACTTACAAACATCAAAACAACCTCCCTGACTCCCGCATCAGTCCAACGTTGACACAATTGGTCGACTTATAATTAGTATTTAAACAACGGCACTCAAAGTGTCTTTGCCAAGAATTCATTAACACAATAGACAATGCAATATGATGTTATTGTCATTTTAGCAAACACAATTATTCTTATCAAATAAATATAAATACAGATATAACCCCAGGGTTGTTTTCACACACCGTGTCCTCAAACCCTGCTCCTCTCACTCTCCTCTCACCTCTGGACTCTTGCGTGGCTCCCCTCACTTTGAAGTGGTCTTTTCTACTCCACGTCAAGTTCTTGCACTATGGAATAGTCAGAATGTGCAAGGGAGCATATGAAGATTTTGGGGAGGGGTATTTACATGGACAAAATAAAACTGGAATTTTCGTCTCTTTCATTTTTGTCTTTGACACATTAGTTTGTCCCTGTTTTGCAAAGATTGTGAAAAATTCAGAGAAATTGGATGGAAGAGGGTATTTCGAGAAATTTCAATAAACTGATAACTCTCCAGAAATCAGATAATGATGCAGATTTGATGGCATGTGAAAGTGGAAACATACCAGTGGTAATTTAACCCCAACTGTGACAACCACTGTGTATTTAAGAAGAATACATTTGGTTAAATATTTGGAATACATTATCTGGAACCTATCCCTGAGTTTTACACCCACGTTTGGAGCGTGCCGTTACATCAGATGAAGTGGCACACATCTGTCACACTATGGTGTGACTAAGACTTTTGGCTCTGCGTCCACTCAGGAGCCAGGCCAGTTTGAGGTACAAGGGCCAGGGTACGTATCAGGTTACATGATAAAACAACTGTGGTCGTCAGGGCAGTGTTGTTTGAAACCTTTGTAAAGTGCATCGATCACTGTTTTAAATTGACCACTGTGTCATATTAGCTCTGATGATGGCTGATGATGCGTTATGATTTATTTAGCACTTCTTTGTAGTGCTTCACCCCACACTTGGTGGTAGTTGAGCTACTATTGTAGCCACAGGCGGCCCTAGGGCAGACTGACAGAAGCAAAGGCTGACTCCAATTCGCACCCTCTGCACCATCAGCATCTACCTCCGACCACCAACATTCACTCCCACCACAATCATTCCAGGACAATGTTTGTGGACGTGTTTTTTCCCCAAGGAACCCAACTCCTGTGATTCCTACTAGAGCCTGCCCAAATGCTTTTTGTAAGAGTTGGAATATCAGTTACAACAATGCGCAAGAATGGTCAATTATGAGAGCAATGGAAGTTTGATTGTCTGTTCTAACATGATAGCTGTCCAAGCTTTCTGTTCTGAACACCCCTCGCCTTGCTAACTCTCTTCTTCCCCCCCCTCTCCTCCTCCCTCTTCCCATCTCCCTCCCCGTTTCTCCCTCGCTCGTGTCCTCTCTTTTCTCTCTCCCCTCTCTCCCTCTCTTCTCCCAGCGTGGTCCTCCCAAAGGCAGAGCAGGCTGTGTGAAGAGCAGTGTGCACGCCGTACGTGAGCTCATCCTGATGCCCTGATGGTAGCCCACATGCGCCGGGGCTTCTCTTGAGGTCCAGGGAGGTCTTCAGCAGAGAGCTGGTGGAGCCAGCAAGAACTCTGTGGAGCAGGACAAGGACAAGCTGGGAGAGTTGGGTAAAGATGGATTTATACCTACTGAAACTGCAAGTGTTGAGAACGTTTGTATGGAATTTACAATACAGGTACGGGTTTTTATGGTAAATAACAAGTTTTTATACTTTAGGCCATGTAAAAATATCACAGAGGAGTCTGGGTGGCCAGAGCCTAATCTATGCAGATAGAGGAAAACACAGTTTGGTTGGTCATTCTCCATGGGAAAGCTACAGAGGTGGCACTAGCAGGTGCTTGGGTTTTAGGTAGTGACCATTCAGATTCCGAAGAGAGTCCTTGCGCCCTCTCTACTGGCATACTTAGCACAAAATAATAATAATAAATTCAGTCCTGACTTCTTCTAATGTGAAAATGAAGCTAAAACAAAAAAAAGCCAGCAGCTTCCACCGTATGAGATTTCTTGAAGGTGACAACCCTGGAAATGAACACTAATGAGTTGGTGGTGAAGATGTAATGTACTTCAAAAACTCAGAGGAGCACTTTGTGGCATTACTATCAGATGGATGTAGAGCAAGTTTTTGGTCTAAATTTCATACAATTTACAATTCTGTGGCCCCATATACAAGGTAAACATGTTCAATCAAATATAAACTTTTACTGATGACAATTGTTCATGCCTGATTTATTCTTCGATTACAACATCAGTGGACATGATTCCAGTTGTGTTGAAAACCTAAAAAAGTACTCATACGTAGTCCTAAGTAGTTTAAAAAAACTAATAGCTTGAAGTTACACGTAGGGAGCTTTAAACCAGTAGTATTGCAAGGTATTTTTTTTTTTACTCACAATTCTTTATAGAATTCCTTTCTCCATATAGAACATATTTAAATAAAATATTAACACGTAAGTACAGTACCCAGACATCAAGTTTGGACACACTTTTTAGTTCTCGGTTTAGTTTCATGATTATTTACATTGTAGATTCTGACTGAAGGTATCAAAGGCAATGAATGTAGTAGGGTTGTCAAAAAGTAACACGAAAAATCAGATACTAATTGATACTAAAACTAGCACTGAAACTAGATCCTCATTTGAGCTGTATAAAAATACTGAAAACTCACATTCACAGGGGACAGAAATGAACCTTTCCCCTGAATATTTTAGAATGGATCTTGAGCTGTAATCAGAAGAAGTATAAGACACCCAGACTATACCCCCATGAACCATTATGACCTACCATTCAATGTTTAAAATCACATTCTATTGTCCTAAATAAAGATAGTTTTTTGTAATTATCTTCCGTGGTATTATTGGAATGGTATTGAGTATCAAGTCTATTCCTTAGTATCAAAATGGAGTAATTGTGGTAACACTAATCATATGAATCTATAAGTTGATTAGTAAACATAAAGAAGAGATCACTACTAAATAAGAGGTGTGACTGTTAGTGTTTATTACCCCTTTTAATAAGCTGCTAGGAATGAATGACAGGTGCTCCCTGATCGCATTGTAAAGCTGTAGGATGTACCACACCTCCTGCCAAGAGCTGCGGAAATGAGAGTGTGTTAACGAAAGGTATTATTTGAAAACCTACAAAATGGACATGGGATTAACACGCATACACGGACTTTTAACGTTGGTTCTTGGTCATGAAATAAACATGTTTTTTTGTAAAGATCTTAGGATCTGGTATTGTGTAAGGTGGGGGCCTGTATTACAAACAAGGGCAGCGCATATTATCATTATGGTGTGAAGGTTATGGTTTTGAATGTACTCTAGTTGGCTCTCCCTTTATTGGCCAGTATCATCATGTGGCACCATGCTGGGTGCTATGATACGGAAAGATGGGTGGTAAAGTACTAACAAGAAATTAAGAGACCAATTTGTCCAAGAATATCCCGAAAAAAGCAAACAGCAGTATTTTGGCCACATTGCCCGTCACAATAAACCTGCAGAGAGGCGACACAGAAAAGAGCAGCAGCAGCAAAGTGGGGCTGAGGGAGACACCCCATTTATGTGCCCAGAAACATCATCAGGCAATCAATCAACTACACTTATGCGATCAGGAAACGCTGAGAACTGAGACGACTGTGGCATCCAGCCCTGTGCACAACCAAACTTAATGATGATGATTGTTGAAAGTGGTTTAAAATACGACTTGGGTCCCGTCATTAAAAGAAATCATCAGGTTCAACATTTTGTATTTACCCTCTGAATGTTTCATGGTAAAATACAATGTAATCAATAGAGAAAACTGTCTTTTGTCCCCATGTGGAAGTATCTAAAACCCACCGTTATGTTCTTGTGGTGCAGATGTTTAATTATTATTGGACTCTTAACAGTTAAAGGTCTTGTATTACGCAAAATGGACTCTGGATTTAAGCCATGTTACCTCTTCAAAAATTATACCCGGAGTTGTGTTTTGTTTCATTCACACATCTGAGTAATCCTTATTATTATTCTGTCCTGCAAGCTCAAAATGATCTGTTTCCACCTTGTGATATCATGAAGCAGGTAGTTTTGAAGTTAACAGTTACCTTTTTAGCTTTAGTTCTATAGAAATAGGTAATTCCTGGGTGAAAATGCAGGGTTTGAGTGTTACATGTGTGAATGAAACAAAATACATCCAACAAGGGTACGTCTTTGATGAGGAAACTACTTTCTAACATGGATTAGAAAATCGCGTACTATAGGATCTTTAATGCTTGAATATGTTTGTCCCTGTAGCTGATGGAGCGCATGTCCTTGCTGGCCTTCCACCCGGTGAAGATGCGCTCGTGTTATGATGAGCTGGAGCGGCTGGAGCTGGAGGGGCTGCAGCAGAGGTTCAGTGTGAGCGGGCCCAGGGACTTGTTCAGCTGCAGGGGCATGCAGATCCTGCTCAGAGAGGTACCACCATATACACATATATACTGTCATTAAAGTCTGAAAACAGAACTAGTTTGCAGCTGTCCAAAGTTATACTTCACTTACCTTAAGCATTCTGAGTATCCTAACCATTTATTTCCATGGAGATGTTATTACTTCACTTGAAATGTTCCACAGTATGGCATTAAAATGTATCTATTTCCTGGGTGGGCAAGCCTGTTACGGCACCAGGCCAGCTTACAGGTCAGAGCTGTGGAGCGGTGAATCTACTCATAGTATGAATACATGTTTTTTTGCATGTTAAAATGCTTAGATTGAGTAATGCAGAATAGATAAATCAAATGCCATACTATGAACATTCCAAGCATAGCAATAACTTCTCCATGGAAACGAGAAACAGACCTTCCACAAGAAAGGTTACATAGTGAACCTTTAAAACACCCCACTACAAAATGTCACATAGTTCATATATACTCAGATCTCTGTCTCCACCTGCTGGACATAAACACATCATATCATTGGCTTAATCCACTTATGACTATTACTACCATCGCTAGTTGTATGATTTCAGCAAATGGACAACGCCGTGTACACGTTTGAGCAGCTGTTAAACCAGTCTCTGGAGGCTCCGGGAGAGAGCGACCTGTGCAAGAGCATCCAGAAGTGTCAGGAACACGTGCTCAAGGTAGGACTGCCTTTATCCATGGGTCCAGAATGATGAAAAGTTAGGGACTGTCCCCATAGCAATTAACAATACACACGCACCACTTCCTGATAATATAATAATCTAGAATATAATATCTAAAAGGATATAATTAGACGCGGACAGCACGCAGTGGACCAGTGGATTTTGACATCAAGAGCTGCTTCTACAATGTATCTGTACTGTACTTGTACTCAAATACCTTAAATTCTGGACTACAGAGCGCACCTGATTAAAAGTCGCATGCTTTAATTTTAGAAAGAAAATAAATTTTTGTACTTGTTCACGCCCGCACCGGATTTTAAAGCCGCAGGTATCCCATGTAGTAATATGAAAAATTAGCTCAAAAACGTTCATTACAGTGGTCCCTCGCTGTAGCGCGCTTCACATTTCACCACTTTTTTTACCGTGTATGGAGGCGCGTGTCTGCGTCCTGACTGGCTAAAGGAGGTGCCGTGTCTCCTGTACAGGGACAGAATACGTTCAGCCAAATTTACCAAAAATGTTCGATGCTGCATGCTGCGTTGGACACCTTTGCACTTGAGGACAAACGGCTCCGACGCGCATTGTGGACGCTCTGGACACGCGTCCAGATCGTCCGTTGCGGCGTACTGCGAGTGCCTTTGGATGTTTAGTTTTCCCTGTGTCTTTGGTGAACGCTGCAGACCAGGTTTAGAGAGTGACTTTAGAGTATTTATTTACATAAAACTACAGTCTACAGAGACTTAACATGTGACGCAACATAAAAAAGGAGGAAAATAACAAAGATGACAGCAGAAATAAGTTTTAACAAGAGCAAAAAGGGCTGTAACCATGTGGATGGAGTCTGCTTTAGTTTGTGGATCAGTGACTGCAGGAAAAAGAACATATCAGACATTACAGTGGAGCGGCGCCAGGACGAAGAGGCGGAGACAGAGGAACTGAGTAATACAACTGCAGCCGCAAAACATATAGAGTAATTGTTAAAAAAAAAAAAAAAAAGCTCTACTTTTTCATTTATCGCGGGTTATTTTTGGAATGTAATAAATGAGGACCCACTGTATATCTTATGAAAAAAAAAAAAAATAAGCTGCTCTGTACCATAAACCGCAGTTTCTAAAGTGTAGAAAAAAAGTAGCGGTTTTTATTGTCCGGAAATAATGTACATGGGGAAAAAAATAATCGGGTACAGCCTTCACTAATTCACAGTGTTTAGTAGATCACCATTCCATATAAGCAGACAGATTAGAAATAAACAAAAAAAACACACATAACATTTGGAATAAACCTTTAGGCTCCTCTGAAATATATTTCATGATTTCTTGCATAAATGAACTTAACTGGAACAAAAGGTGTCACAGTGTCTGGCACTTTCAGTGAAAAGGTCCAGGGTCACAGAGTTTGCATGTTCTCTCAATGCACTCCACTTTCCCCCATCAACCTGAAACATGCACAGCAGGTTAAATCCTCCAGCTCAGGTAGTCCTGACCAACACTAGCTCAAGATCTGAGATGTGTCACACTGCAGCTGACAGGTTGCTCCAGCGGCATTGAAGGATGGGTCAAATGCATAATAAAAGGATAATAAAGACTAACCGTAAACTTACGACTAAAGATACTTCATCCAAGACTAAAGCAGGACTACATTAGGAGTATAGTAGGGTTCAGATCTAGAACAGGACTAGGGAAGGACTAAAAACAGTTCCAAATATAAATGGTGTATAATCCTGTCTGAAGCTTTTTGTCTGCTTGTGTTGCTCAGAAGTTTTGACTGTTTTTGGATGTGTGTCTCTGTCAACACAGAAGTTTGACTATGACAGCAGCACGGTGAGGAAGAAGTTCTTCAGAGAGGCTCTTCTTCAGATCATCGTGCCCTACATGCTGCAGCAGCGCTGGCGCCCTCTTGTGTACCGGTGAGCAACCATACATTATGAGATTCATGAATGCATATTATCAGTTCATAAAATGCACAAAAATACTATGTTCAAGTGAAAATTGTGGAACTGGAATGAATAATGCCCTATTTATGATCAGACTGCCTTATTTGAGCCAACAATGTCAATGGGAAAGAAAATTTAAATAGAAGGTTGTATATTACTGACACTAATATGTTTTAAATCAAGTAGGAAAAACATGGATGGAAGACCATTCAGAACACCCTTAAAATGAATTAGTAACTCAAATATTTCAAATCATGTTAAAGGTGCTATAATGTACCTGATTTTTACTGTCTCAAACTCAAGAAAAACAGAACTAGGTTCATTGGCAGTGAAGTAAAGTTATTCCTCACTTACCTAATGTATTCTGAGCATCCTAATTATTCACAGTGAGTTTATAAGCACTTTTCACAACTTTCAGAGTTGTGAAAAGTTTTGCTGCCACGGCAATGTTAGCAACAAACTACTGCTAACACACACTTCCTGATTCTCGAAGGATAAAATGTTTTAGAATTAGATGCAGAGAGCACACATTGGTCTGCGGATATAATATCTGCACTGGGGCTAAACACATTTCACTCAAAGACACAGCTACTTTAACTGTCTGTATTTGCAATACATTGATCTGTCCTCTTCAGGAGCTGCCTCGGTTCCAGGAGCTGATCTTTGCAGACTTCTCCAAGTTCCTGTTGGTGGAGAACCTGTACGAGGAGGTGATCATTCAGTCCGTGTCAAAGGACATCATGTCAGGTCAGCACGTCGTCTTTTCTACTGTCATTTATCATTTCTATTTTTATTTATTTACACATTCCCACAGCAGCCACAATGTTCTGTGTTCACTTTAGGTTACACAATATATCTTTACAAGACAAATTTTGCTCAAATTGTTGTTCTCCTTTGGCTCATTTCTTGTTTAAAACTTGTTTTGGATATATTTTAGTCCTGATTTAGATCTAGTATTACTCAGAAGGCTCAATATTTTCATAGGTAGTACTGGTGTGACTGCTCTATTCTCTATTTGAGGACACCTGATACCAGTATTGGTGCATCCCTATCCCAGACTACATGTCTTTGTATAGAAAAGTAAAAGCATCTATCCTTGGCTGGCGAGGCAAGGACTCTTGACCTTCTGGTTGGGAGCATATTTGAAGAGTTTAATTTGCAAAAAAAACAGATAAGCACCATTTTAAAGTGATAAGAGGCTTGTAGTCTACTCTTTGTATAGAAATGTTTTCAAAAGCCAAATATTATTCCTTCCCCTTCTTGATAAAAGCCACTATACATTATTGTCACTGATAATATCTAGAAGATGGTAGAAAATGGTAACAAAAAGAAAAATACTATTGTTTTTGTTATTGAACTCTTCATTTGTCCTTTTAAGTTACTGGCCAATTCTGAAACTTTAAGTCATCCATTCATTCACGCTTGTCTCTTCTTTTCTTTCTCTCCTCCTGCAGCTGTGAAAGAAGCAGCCGTCCAGAGGAGACACAACCTGTACAGAGACAGCATTGTGCTGACCAACAGCGACCCCAACCTGCACCTGTTGGGAGAGGAGGACAACGTGGACTGGAGATCCAAATTCAGTGTTAAGGAAAGCAAGCAATCTCCACCTTCTGAACCATCTGACTCTCCTACAACAGCCCCCCAGCTCCGAAGCACAGCCAGGGGTCCAATTCAGGCACCAAACGCAATCAAGTAGTGTCCATGATCCAGCTAGAGGGGGTCCCACTGCCCTACGAGTCCTGTCTGGAGGTCCCCGGTGAGGACCTTATCCCGGAGGAGGAGGACAGCCTGTCCAGCCAGGAGGAGGAGGAGGCCAAGACCCCGATCAAACCAAATCCGGGACTTAATCCATCCGATGGTGGAGCTCGTTATTCCCATGTCCGACCAGGAGGAGGTGGCCAGTGGGACAGAGTCTAAGACAGGGCTGGTAGTTATGGAGGACGGCATACAAGAAGAGGTAACCCATGTGACCACAATGCTAGACAAAGTCCCACGAAGTTCCATCCAAAATCCGAAACAATGGAGAAATTGAGGAACAAAAACAGGTGTCTCCAATCAGTGAAACGTTCCCAAAGATTGTTGAGGAGAAGTTAAATGAGAAGGTAAATGTGGACAATGTCGAGCCAACCCTGGAAATTGAAAACTGTATGGATTCTAAAACTGAAAGTGAAACCGAAAGTGAAAGCAAAAAGTCGCCACACACAGTTTGCTGCAAAGGCTCATGGGAAGTAAAAGACAAGAGGAGGAGGCGGCCATCAAAAGTGCGATTCATGAGCTAGAGATTGCCGTGCAGGATGAGGAGGACAGTGACCACACTGCATCTGGACCCGACTCTGACTCAGACCTGGTCGAACCCCAGAGGCTCCAGACGACAGTATACAGCTCCCACAACGACAGCGGCTTCCAGTCACCGACCAACGAGAGGCCAGAGAGTGCGAGTACCCGGCCAATCTCGAATGGACAGGTAGAGCCGGCGGACGTGGAGGTGGTTCTGGCATAGACAGTGGAGGGTTAAAGGAGGCGTGTTGTGGTTTATGCTGGTTATGTTTTTGGACATGGTTGGATTTGGTCACGCTTTAGAGCTTTAAATATTGAATGTGTGGAACAGGCCTTTGTGAGCGTGTTGTAATGACTGAGGTATTGATGCTTGGATCAGTGTCTGCGCCCTCTGGATAAAGTTTGATTCTAGTGTGATGATAACACTGGAGCTTAAAAAACAGAAGAACCATAGAACAGAGCACCAGCTGAGCTGAATCAGCAGATGATGAAGGAAAAGCACTAAACGCACTAAGCACCGGTGCCTCTCATGAGACATCTGAGCGATGTGGCATTCGTTTTTTAATTGGTCCACAAGCTTGAGAGAGCCATTGTGAGGATGTGTGGATATATTAGAGAGGAGGGGCTGGCATGCCAGGCTGGTGTACTCTAATCTATTTGAAAATTAACAAAAAATAATGACGCAATTTTTGATGCCCTGTTTTCTAACAAAATGAATTTGTTAAATACAAAATATTTGGTATCAAATATCGGTTCCCATACTGGATCGGGATGCTGGATTGGGTATTGGTTCCATGATACTGGTTTCAGACAGCCGTTATCCTAGTTGGGCTTTTAATTGGATTTTATAAGAGATATATTTATAGGCTGATTTTGGCCTAGAAGGTCTCATAATGTTTGAACATTTGTATAACACAACTTATTACAAAAGATTTCCAATTAATAGTTTTAAGTGACATTTCACTGGAATCGGTTAATATGAGGTATTGACTTAAATTAAAAGTATCAGTATCGATATCTGAACTAAAAAAAGGTGGATCGGTACAAACCAAAATGAATGACGTGCATTGAGATATATGTTTGAGCTGTGCGGCTGTATCTAAGGACATCAGAGTGTGACTGTATGTACTTTATGTAATGCCTGAACCTGACCAGTAGAGGGCCTCATTGGTTTAGGAGCATCACTTAAACAGTTCAAATCTATTCTTCATATGAGCTTTTCTACTGTAATATGTCTTATATGTTTGATGCAACCATGCAGTCATATTATCTGAACATAGAGGTCAGGAGACAAGAAAAAGCAAATCATGTATACTGAAATGTGGTCTTATTATTTTTGTTTCTATTTAAAATGTTTATTTAATTTTAAAGTGTGTGTTTTTGTCTGACTTTTCCTCAGGCTTAAGGCTCGATATTGACATGTTGACTTGTATATCTTGCTTAGGGTGTGTTCTAATAATGCATTATGAAGTATGAAGCTAACTGGATTTTCCTGCTCAAGCTTGTGTACATCTGCTAAATGTATTTTTATTCAGGGGGAGCACCATACATTTTTGTTGGAAGAGCTACTGTGGGGGGGCTAAGGTCTTCAATGTGGATGCTCATTTGACATGTTAATTTAGAGCTTTTAACAATGGAGCGCACCCCCACCACCACCATATTTGCTTTGCTGTTTTTTAACAAGTTAAAATGTAGTTAGCCCCTGTAGTGATTTATCAAAGCTAAGATGGATTTTTTTTTTTTTTATTGGAGTATGATTTTGAGCAGCATTTTTAGTCAAGATTGGATGTGCTATGAAAGTGGGGCAAAAGTGTTTGGGGGAGGTATGGGGGGGCATTGTCCATTCCAGGGGAGGCTAGTGCCCCCTCAAGCCCCTCCCTGGCACCGCCCCTGGTTTTATTCACTGACGCTAAAATAAATGCAACATGCACTAAAAAAATTCTGAATAAAAATGTTCAAAAACAACTATTTTGGCTCATTTTTACAGATTTTTTTTTTTTTTTTTTTAAAATAAATGAACTGTAGAAGTATTGGGCAGTAGTAGTTAGTGGTTAGTGGCTGGTAAATGATTGCGGTAAAACCTCCTGACTGAAGTGCTTAGTCATGGTTTCAGGAAATCGAAAGGTCACGTGATGATGATGGACAGGACAAAGTTAGGAGCGCAATGAGGAACAACTATTTGAAGAAGAGAAGTACTGGCCTGAAATATGTAGGAAAAAGTAAAACATTTTAATATAGAAACAAGCCTCAAATGTTTTAGATACTTAAGGCGCCTGTAATGTAATTTTAATTTATTCTTGTCAAAATGCTCTTGTAAAAGCTGCTATCTATTCATTTTACAAAGCATTTTCTTTGGTAATTAATAACTAATATGGAAGCTATTGACTGGGTCGCCTTTTTTCATCCCATCAGCACTTTCGCTCACATGCACATCAAAATCTGATTATAATCACATTTAAGATGATTAAAATGACATGCAAACCACACAATCTGATGGGAGGGGATCATGATCAAACAGAAATCTGGTGAATTTGCCACTTACAGTTCATTTTAATAATCTTATAACTTTAAAAAATAACTTTGTAATTAGATCTTGAGTGAGAGGACTCTTGGGAAACCACCTGCCTGACACTACTTCAGACACTTGATTCTCTGTCATGGTGCATTTTGAAAAGTATCAAACAAAAAACAAAACCAAATAAAAGCAGAAAATGGGTAAACTACAAGGAAACAACACATGACACTATCCCAGACTGTTTCTGTGTCATGGAGCAATATCAAAATGGCAGAAACGACTATTTAGACGGGGCTAAAAGTTCAAATTAAAACATGTTCCTGGCTCATGGTTTGAAATCAGGTACAGGCGCTTTAAAGACCAAGGGTTCATTTTATTAGTTGTAGTGTTAAGCCATAGTCCATACAAAATGTAATTAAATAATATGTTCAAGTTTATGAAGTCAATTATTTTTGAAAGTTAACATTTCATCTTAAGTCACAAAATAAAATCAACATGTAACTGTTTTTGGCACATGTATTTTTTATGAAATCAAAAACTATTATCAAACTTCTTAAGATCCATCTTTGGGACTTAAGCGCTCATGTGGACCATCAGTAGTCAATGCATCTGACACTACAGAGATATCGTTTTAAACACTTGGCAAAGTGAGACAAAACATTGTAGAATCATAAAATTATTGCAAAATAAAGAGTTGCCATTAATCACACTTGGATTAGCATTAGATTAACTTCATGATACACAAATTATCTGCTAATAATAACTGTACTGTTTAAGTACAAAGTAAATGAAGTCTTAACAAAACAGGTTTGTCTGGTAATGACCATTACATTACTTAAAGTTACACTACGGAACTTTTCTAGTGGAGGGTCCAACTCCTTGTTTACACGGAAAAAATATAGCTTTGCCAAGAATGTTCCTCAGTATGGCATAAAATGTATCTATCTCCATGGAATCAGAGCAAGTTACAGCTCCGATCTGTGGAGACACGAGCCCACTGTAGATAAAAATGCATGTTTTTCACAATGCAATGAAAAACACCAGTGACTAAATAAATGCAAGAAACACAAAAGTGCTTCTTTAGGGATGCACTGATCCAGCTTTTGTTGTTTTGACACCGATTTCGATACTATAGCCTCAAGAATCTGCCGATACCCAATATCAACAGATACCAGAGCAGAGACTGAAAAAAGCATTTACTTCATAAAACAATAAAATAAATGTGTTATGAAGCTGTTATTTATTTCGTAAGTAACTATACAACAGCTTTGTATAAATAAAGAAATGTAACTATAATCAGTAAACAGTCTTATTGCTTATCAGTTTATACATTCAACCACGATATCAGCCGAACCGATATTTAGAAGTCGATATCTGGTCCAGCAAATTTTTCAGGATCAGTGCCGATATTTGATACCTGTATCGGATCAGGGCATCCCTTTAACATTTAACAAGTAAAATAGGTAGCATGCCCTCCTTAAGAAAAGTTATATAGTGCTTCTTTAACAAGTCCAGTTCATAACTCCTACCTAAGCATAAAGTATAACAATACTAAAAATTGCACCAAACATGCCACCAAAAAAACACAGACTTCCATTTCAAGTAAGTCCTGAACTTCCAAAAGGGTCTGTGTGAAACAGTCCTCCTCCAGAATAGTCACATAGTGATCGCACGGTCGGACATGGAGGAGAGGAGGGGGAAGAGGATGTAGTATCCCAGCACTGAGCGCGCAGACCACAGCCAGGAAAATCCATGTGTTATAGGACATGACAGAGAGATGATAATGTATCCCAGAGCCACCTGCAGAGTGTGGAGACCAGCCTGAACCCCATGGAGGAGCACACTGGAGGAGAGGAGACAAAAACAAGAATGAAGGAGAGAGGGATTGGTCTGGGTCGACGCAAAGCACTTGAGAATCAGATTTAGGCAATTTCATCAAAACTGGTCATGGCAAAACAGTGTCAGACTTTGTAGAATAGTTTAACAGCCTCTAACATTTAAATGTTTGCTACTGCGATAGGTTCTTAGGCTGTGTTCACACAAAATTCATTAATTTTGAACCTTATCATTATTTGTTAAAATTAGGGCGGGATTAGTGCCAGCTGACCAATCAGAATGATCGAAAAGCTAAGAGCTGCAAACTTCACACACAAGGAGCTGTCAATCAAAATCATGAAATGTACAATTAAAATAATAAAAAAACAAGCCAAAGGAAACTCAGTTGCTGTGTTCATGTGAAGTGGGCATTTAGCGACCCATCACACCCACACATGTTAGGCCACGAAAGGCAAAGTACAGCCTATCTGAATATCATTCATCACTATAGAAAAAGCGTCAATGTGCTTAAGTCATGAAACAGACTATGACATAATCATACAGCGCCGTGGACCAAAAGACGCACGCTTCATACAAATGTGCACAGTTACATTTTTAGTTTACAGATCATACTAGAGTGTATTTAGTATAATCCAGTTTGATTCAGCACTGGGTACTGAATCCAGGCATAACCTGCATGAGCTTTTAGTGTTAGTAGTGGAAACAAAGTCATTAAAGACACTAAGCACCCACCCACCCTGAGCCTACAGTCCTACCTGTGGTTGGTGCTGACAGGAGGAGCGGGCTGTGTGGACACGATGGGGCTCAGGGATGATTCTGATTGGCAGCCCCCTAGCGAAGGACTTCTGTCTCCAGGAGGGGGCACTGTGCACTTAAAGCGATGATCCAGAAAGATCCTGGTCACTTTGAGGATTTCATAGGTCATTGTGAGGAGGAATACCACCAGCACAGACAGCAGCATACCTGAGACACAAATCAGACAGAGAGCCTTTTACATCAATGTAACCACAAAACAAAGCTCATAACCAAGGAAACCAAGATGTCTATGTAATCCCTCAGTCATCCAGGTATGATCCATTGTAAAAGCCAAAGTTAAATCTGTCAGCTGGACAAAAAGTTGAAGGAGTGAAGACGTTTTGCAACCAAGCTCATACCCAAGGAAACCAAGCTTGCAACCGGTACCAGTACAATGGGATAGTTAAATTACCTCACTTCCGGGTCCAGGCCACAGTCTGTATAAAGAAGTGAACTGAGGGAGTGTGAGGCTAGCAGTTGTGATGGCTATTTTAGAGCCAAGTTCCATATTTGAAATTCTAGCCACAAGTACTTTAACAACCAAAGAGCCAATCAGGAGCGAGGGTGTTTAAGGTAACATCCCTTCCCACCTGTACTGCTGGTTTGGCAGGGGGCGGGCTTTAGCAACACTGTCAATCAAAACGTTTGCTAACGCTAGCAGTAGTGACCTCTGGGAAACAAGGTACTTGACTGGTCTGTTGTTAATGTTCATATCTTGAGTCAGACGAAATAGCATAATAAAAAACACAGGATCACCTATAGCGGGTTAATACAAACATTTTAGGACCAAAAGAACAAGCCTGACAGCAGCAATTACAGCAGAGAGAGAAGTGGCAATTTTCCAATGTAAAGTGAAATGGAGGCAGAGTCAATGGAGCCGAAACACTCCCATGCTCACTTTCTATTTGTCCAGTTATATATACAGTCTATGGTCCAACCCTAGGCCTAACAATACATCATTGCAACCCACAACTTCAGTTTTGTTTGATTTATAGCTTTGTTTGTTCACAATACACTGTGCAGTGTACCACAAATTGTATCAGATATGTAGGCAATAAGACAAGGCAAGGTTTATTTGTATAGCATAACTTGTACACAGAGTAATTCAAAGTGTTTAACACTAATTAAAATCACATTACAAACAAATCAAAACATAAATAATCATCATAATCATTGTTAATATTAAAAGAGAAGAGTGCAGAATAAAAACCTTTCAATCATATGCACAGCTAAACAGAACTGTTTTGAGCCTGAATTTAAACGTTGTCAAAGTAGAGGCCCGTCTCACATCTTCAGAAAGACAGTTTAGTCCTGACTCTGAGGACTTCAGGGACCGGCCTCTTGCTGGTGCTAGAGTGTGAGATGGTTCATATGGCACTAATGTGTCAGAGATGTACTTTGGTGCTGGTCCATGGAGAGACTTGTTCACAAGCAGAGCTGCTTTAAAGTCTATTCTCTGAGCCACAGGAGCCAGTGCAGAGACCTGAACACAGGATGCATGTGTGAAGTACTTCCTGGTTCTAGTCAGGACCCGAGCAGCAGTGTTCTGGATGTACTGCAGCTGTCTTAAGGCCCATTTGGAGAGGCCAGTGAGCAGGCCGTTACAGTAGTCTAACCTACTGGAGACAAATGCATGGATAAGTCTCTCTAAGTCTGGATTAGACAGTATAGCTTTATTTTTTGCTAAGTTTTTTTAGATGGTAAAAAGCTGCAGATGTTAGTGATTTAATGTGGCTGTTAAAAGTTCGAGTCTGAGGCCAATATTACCCCTGAATTTCCAGCCGGATTTGAAAATTTTAGAGAGAGAGACTGGAGGTGACTGCTGACACTTTCTCTTTGTTTCTGTGGCCAAAGACTATGACTTCAGTCTTGTCCGAGTTGAACTGGAGAAAGTTGTTTTGCATCCACTCACTGATCTGTTGGATGCAGTGGCAGAGTGAATCCACTGGTCCATATTTACTTGCTGCCAGTGAGACATAGTATAATGCATCACTGGAATTTTCCCATTGTGGGACAAAAAGGTCATCATATCTTTCTTATAATCCACATACATTTCATCTAACACTTTCCATTGTTTCCAATAAGCTTTAAAAACCCTATATACTGCAGTCATTTAACCTGCTAGTTCTGTTCTGTCCATATGCTGTACTGTAAACATCACAGCCACTTACTGTACACAAATATTTGTATATGAATATTCTTGTACATTTTGTTGGAGTTTGTGTACAGAGGAGCACATATCACTTACCTGCCACTCCATGCACCTCCCAGAACTCAAACAGCAGAGTCACACTGCTCGACGTGTAAAAGGTCATCTGCAAAACACAACATCATTACAATGCAGGGAAGGGAAAGCATCGGTTACTATGTCAACAGCTGAGAAACAGACAAGTGAATATTAAAAGTGCACTATGGAACTTTTCTGGTGGGAGTTTTGCTTGTCTCTGTGGTTATAGGCACTTTTCACAGAGCCTTCTGGCTAGTTCTTGTTCTGTCAAATAGTTGGAGCAGCTCTTCCTGCTCCGTTCATTGTGTATTTGAAATTTGCCGAGTTGCGCTAAAATAAATCAATATTTAAATTCCAGGCAAAGGACAGCAAGTCAGCAAGTTATAGATAGATAATCACAGACGATGTAAATACTTCACCGGAGGAAGCTTCTGTGTTTAGAAAAGTAGGAATTGTGTTTTGAGGCTAATGCTAACTGAAATGAAAATGAATTGTTATAATAGTGATAAAATCTGAACGATTATATAGTTAAGTACATATTATAGTGTCTCTTTACAAACATTAGAGAAATTAGATGAAAAAAAAACAAAACATACACATAACAAATACTAATATCTGGCCAATAATCACTTTTTAAATAACAATTCATTAATATCTGCTTTCATGATGGTACATCTCTAACATATTGTCCTTGATTTTTTATTTTTTTTTTTATCCTTTTTTATTACTTTTCCAAGGTCATTCCATAAATGAACTCTACTTACAACAATGATATATACACAGGGAGGGTATCTGACACACAGTGACATTTCAGAGCATGTTTGTACAGATCTGTTCAGGGTGAAGAGTTTTTATGCCACTTATGCCATTTTTGATGTACTTGTCTAACTGTGTCACAATAAATGCTTAGCACTGACCAAACCAAGACTAAAACATGGCTAATTTGGGAAAATCGTAAATTTATGTGAGTTAAAAGAACTTTTCTGCTGTTGCAATATCAATGATTACATTAGCCAATATCGTGATATCAATATTTTTGCAGTATATAAAACAATGAGTGACATGTTTGTGTAAACATACAGCCATGTAACACTCTTCTATTTCAATTTTTACTCATGAGTCTCTGAATCTTATCATGCATGAAGTGCTGCACGTCCAATACTGATCACACCCACACTGATGTGTGAAAAACCTGCAATATCAGCTGATACACAGAGGAACTGATGTAATGCCCATGCCGAATTTTACAGCGTGCCTGCTGTCTGTGACTTCATTCATCTGATCAGATACATTTCTTTCAACTCTCTACCTGGTCTGTAATCTCTTCCTTCATGATTACAATATGTATCCCAATACAGAGATCACGATATGATATGTATCCCATTACTCGTAACCTGAGTAATCCCTTATCCCTTTAACTGATGCTAAAAGTTTACAAATTAATGTTTTGATTATGCAGAATGTCATGGCCACAGTATATTAATATGGGAACACACTGGTCTTGAAGTCACGTTTAGAGCCCAGCAGATTCAGCCTTCACGCTGTAGTGAAGCAGATATACAAGTGTACAACTCTGCAATTCAATATGAATTTGTTATTTAAAAGGTATCACAATGCACAATTCTGTATCAAAACACATATTCCTGCAAAGTCTGTACCAATATATTGTCATATCTATATTTGCGCCCTGTTTGCACTGTCCACATTTCGGCTCACCTCTGCCTCAGAGCCTCCTGTGAGTCGTTTAGGCTGGTTGAAACATGTCAGGAATGTGTGTTATGGTGGTTATCTGTGTGCTCATCACTGCACTGGCTCAAAAGGCATTGTCCCACATTAACCTCATGTGAGCTGGACTGGAGTGGACAGAGGACACAAGGGGACAGCTGTGGATGGGACGAGAATGGGGCTGTGTTTAAAGACACAGACAGTCCCAGTCGAATGGGACCATCTTTATCCTTCTTCTTTTTACTGTCACAAATATGAACCATTTTGTATTCTGTTAAACTATGAGTGGGTAACAATCTGAAACACAACTTGTCCCAAAGGTAGCCTCTGACTTACTCTGAGTGACCAGTGTTTTAAACCAATCACAGTTAAGTATGTATTGTATTGTATTCTGCATTTGTCTGGAAAATATGTTACATAGGACAGTCTTACACAGCTCTGTGCTACTAAATGTACAGAGGGTTCGAATAGGGCCCAGGAGAGAGCGCTACATTACTCAAAAAAGCATGGGTGACATAGAAAAACCTCATCAGGCATGTTTTTGATGACGGAACAACATTATAACATTGTAGAAAGCTCCAATAACGCCTCCTCTTTAAGTGTGTGTGAATATAAAATAGGCTCAACAGATCATTTGTTATTCCCATTCGCTTTTCACACTAAACTGAATGCTTTCTGTAGCCACACATTCATCTCATTGGGAGTTTTAAAGGATTTTTTGCCCCAAGACTTTGGACAAATCTAACTGAATATCCAACACTGCTTACTGCGACAATGATATTTTGCAACGCTGACATTTAGATTTTTCATTGATCTACACCTGAAAGGTTGGAAGAAACAAGTTTATGGACTTATTTGTTAGAATTCTACAAAAGTATAAATCAACAAAATGGATGTTTTTTTGTCTTTTTGTCTAAAATCAAGCACATTTATTTCCCATCAAGTTATTCAAGCATTTATACTACTGAAAGGAAACATTGTAATCAGACTGTTGGGGATATATTTGCAATTATTATAAAGTAAACTGTCATTAAATCTTGTAATACATGAACTATAAACAGAAATGTTGAATATCGCTCTAAAATCACAACCTAATTAGCTGCCTATGTGCACAGACAGCAACAGTCTTTCTCTGAACAGATTTGGGATTTTAAGTATGTGAGCAAAGTAAATAATTGAAAGCAGACTGGTGTTAGCATTAGCAATAGAAAGAAAGGTTGGTAGGCTAAGTCAACAGACCTATAGGCTCCTATTATGAGCTTATCTAGATTTTAAAACCTCATATTTACAGCTGCTGAGTCAGCAAAATTCTACAAGTTAGTATAGTAACTATTTTTAAGGCAATACAGCGATTACCCAAACCCCAAACTAGAACTAAGGCCGAATTTTAGTCTAAACTACTGCTACCAAAAGTATTGAAACTAGAATCAGATCTAGATACTCATTTGAGCAGGTTTTGATACTAAAAAGTCATATTCACAGGACAGAAATGAACCTTTCCTGAATAGTTTTAGAATGGCCTTGAGCTGTATCAGAACAAGTATAAGACACATAGCCACACAGATATAAGGCCAGATGCTGATATAAAAGAAAGTACTTCGATTTAATGTTGAAAATGAGATTCTATCAAATAAAGAGTGTTTTTATCACCATTGTAACACAAAACAATAGGATAAACAATATTTGAGCAGTAAGTACAAAATCAATATTTCCAATAAGAAACAACGAAACAGACGAAACAGACAAAAGGAGGTGGTGTAAGGGTGGGGGGTGCAGCATTTACCTAACCTTATATTCAGACTCATTTTAAATATATAATTGACATATATTAATATAATGAATCAATAATGACTTGAGGTTGTGACATGAAAATTTGTGCTGCAAGATTAAACACAATCGAATCAAAATCACAATTTGTTGTAATTAGCAAATCGCAAAGGCTGCAGTTTCTGAAGTGCCATAATTTCCTCCATAAACAACAAAATCTCCTGTGTCATTCTGCATAAAAAACTGCTGACCCTATAGTTGAGATCTGTAAAAACATGTTCTGAAATATGACCCTTGAGCGTGGACGGGTTTAAAATGTGAACTCTGAACAGAATCCCATTATTTAAACATAAATTAAAAATCCAATCACAATTGCAAGGCTATTCAGAAAAATATAATAATATTTTTCCTGAATTTTTCAGCCAGAAATTTTTCAGTTTCAGAGACATTTAAAGAGAGCAACCTTAGAGGAAACTTAGTAAATATTGGGTTACAGTAGTTCTTTGCTTGTATCTTTGTTTATTTAATCAGCAAGAACACAAAACCAGTCTTAACCAGGTCAAAAATATGCTCTTGTACACTTAAGTAGGCCTCCCACTAGAAAAAATACAAGTACTAGCAAAATTCAAGAGCCACAAAAAGTGTTAACAGCTGGAACAGTGCTCAGGCATTCAAATCATGGATCTAATCAGGTGACACTGGAGATCATAACATTTACAAGTACAGCAAGTTACAAAACTACAAGAATTTGTTAATCTAAAGCTCTTTCTTTCTTTTTTTTTTTTTTTTTTTTTTTTTTTTTTTAGCATAACTTAAGTTCACAAAACCACTTGATTATTCATGTACAAGTTAAATGAATGACTTACATGCATCGTGGTGAAGGCTGGAGTTGCTGCTTTTTGCGGTTTATTCTGTATTAAACTTCTCGAAATCGCCGCCCATTAGCAATATAAGCTACAAAAATGTAGTGTTTCACTTGCTGTTGAAGAGCAGTCGAGCAGGAGCCATGACTTCCCCCGAAAAGGAGAGCAGAAGGAGCGAGCGCACCAGCTGCTGCAGCACAGAGCGAAGAAACGAGGCGGCTAACCGTGTGACGCTAGCATGAAGGCTACAAACAAAGCGAAGGGGCTGATGGGAAGTGTAGTCTTTTAACAGAACCCGGAAAAAAGAAATTATTTAACGATTTTTAGTGGTTTGGAACAGTCTGAAATTCACTTATTTATGTTATTATTACGCTTCTTGTAGTTATTTCTTACCTTACTTTAATTAGCTTACTTTTAGCCTTAGCAAGACAATGCAGATATACATAGTTTAAATAAAAATAAATTAATTAATAACAACAACAACAACAACAACAACAACAACAACAACAACAACAACAACAACAATAATAATAATAATAAAATGTTTATAAAAATCTTTTATTTTACATTTGTCACAGTACAAATTACTGTATGTCTACTGTCAGATACATTTCTCATAGAGGTGATATAATCTGTATTTTGTGACTATAAACAGTAAAACAGGAGAAACATACACAACGGAAACAGAAAGAAGAGAACAAATGAAGGTTCATAAAGCTCTAGTACCATAAGAAGGAATATGAGTTTGAAATAAAGCAGCATGAGATTACAGTAGGGTCAAGACACTCATTGCACAGAATCTAAAATCATTATCAAATATCACACATTCCAGTGACTGCCCTTGTCCTTGAGTTAGCTACATTTGAGCACAAACTGTCCCAAAAGATAAAACACAAATAATTTAACTTGTAAATATTGCGAAAAAGGGTTTTGAAGAAGTGGTTTGTGATGTGTCTGTACTACAAGACTTTACTCCCTGCAGATAATATGCCTGGCTCTTACACTCTTGGTTTATAGAAGCAGACAAAACACACATTAGGCTTACAAATGTTGAGGCTTTGGGATATGGAAATAACGGGACATTTGCATAACATGTGTGTGCCTGTTTTATAATAGCCTATTATTTGGTATTTTGTTGGATTTCAATTAAAAAAAAGCAAAACTAACTAAAAATCAAGTAGTCTCTTACATAGTTACATATTATTTCAATGTGTAGGAAACAGAGCCTGCTATATTAAATGGGAAAAAAATAATATTAATTTAAAAACACACAATTAATCATTTTTGTCTGATTCTGAGTGTAGTGTACAGACTTATCCAAGTATCCAGACAGGCTTGGGCTTTGGAGTTTCACAGTTATCTCAAACTTCAAATCATTTTACTTCAGGTCTAACTACAAAAAAATCCATAAGTAAATCACTTAAACTATGAGTAATTTTAACATTGTTGTGCGGTAAATAACATAACATAGGGTTAAGGCCACGGTTGTTCTGTTTTGCTCAGAATCAAAGAAAGAAAGCAAAAAAATAAGCAATAAGCAACAAATGGGGAATTAGTAAGCTCTTTTTTTTATAATTTTGTTTTGATTTTTATGTCACATTCAAAGTAAGGTCACTCAATATTTTTTGTGATTCAAAATTATCAGAAAGAAATACTTAATCCCTTTGATCATAGTTGGTTGGCTGATCTGCTGTGGTTCATTGGATTAACCAAGAAACATGGAAATACAAAATTAATGTTGCAGTTTCTTAATTCTTGTAGCAGGTAATGTGCAGTTAGTAATGTACATACGACATCCACAAGAGGGCGCTCAAAGACTTAAACCTGTACATGTTTTTGATTAAGACATTTCAATACTGATTCCTGCAGATAAAAAAAAACTACAAAACAAAACGGATTAATGTGATATATGTATTTTTTTCATGTAACATTTAGCTGTTCAAATCATCTGGAGTGTGCTTTGGTTTAGTGACAAAAGTGTCCAACATTATGCTTTTTTTTCCAAAGAATAAATAACTTTTTGAAATTTTCATATTAATTTATTTCATTTCTTTTTCTTGAAATTCATCTTTTAAAAATCTAAAAGAGTTCTAAGCAATCTAAAAGAAAGGTTTCTATTGGTCCTTACTGAGAAAAAAAAAACTGAAGACAATTTATGACAAAACAATATGAATTTCTGAGTTTTTAGACTCAAAATTTCTGAAGGCATCAAAGTACAAGAAAAATCCCATATCAGCCCCATTCTCCTGGTGTAGGCACAGTGTAGTTCACCTGCTGTCAGTGACAATAATATTCAAAAGTCATTGTCTGAGAATTGGAGAGTCTTTAGAGCGGCGGCCTGCACCCAGACAGTATGCGTCCTGATTGGCCCAGAGGGGTCTGGGGGCGGGGCCTGATGACGCTGCTTTAGTCTACTGCCTGCTGTTGACTGGAGTGGAGTTGGCCGTACTGCAGCTCTCCTCATATGTGGGAGGGGGTTCTGAAATAAGAAAAATATAAATGTTGATATACAAAATGCCAAGTTCATTGTGTAGTAAATGATTTCAGGTATTCCATGAAGAACCAGGAAAACGCTAATACACTTTTATAGCACTTTTGGCCAAAATGCGTCTTGCCCCTGCACAGATATATTGTATAAGCAGCTCTTGAGGCCAAAATAAGTCAGCTGTGTACTGTCTGCATCTAATTATAAAGCGTTTTACTGTCTGATAATCAGGAACTATATGTTAGCATGCTAGTTGTTAGCAATACCGTGACGGCTCAACTCCGTTCTGGCTTCTGAAAGTTGTAAGAAGAACTTATAAACTCATCACAGTGAATAATTTGGATGGTAAGAATTAGAGATGTGATGTTTGTGAACGAGTCTGCTCTTTTGAACGGTTCCTTAACATGTACAGGTAGAACCGGATCTCATTTTTAAAAAGTAGTATCTTTTTCTTTCACATTTATATGCATTTTTATTCTGAATGCTGTATCAACAGAGCATAGACGCAGAGCAGGCGACACAAGTGAGGGCTTTGTGCACAGAAAAATATAACCGTTTGATTTTTTTTTTGTATTTATTATTGTAGTACAAAGTTAATGACTCATTTCAAAGGCTAAACACACTCCCACTCTCAGTTTGAACCATTTTAAACACAGCCTTGGTCATCTCTCTGTGATTAGTTTGTAGATAAAATGAGTTCTCACATTGGCTTCAGTCATATGAATAAATGGTAAAAGAGCCAGTCTTTTGAACGGCTCTTTGAAATGAACGGCTCCAAAAGATTCAGATCCCATAAAATAACCGAAAGTCCCATCACTACTACTCATTATATGACTGTACATTAGGAAACTGAGGAATAATTTTGAACCACTGTTTAAATAATTTAGCTCGGATTTTCATGCATTTGACAATAAAAATCAAGTGCCTTTTTATGGCAAAAGCTGCGAAATAAGAGAAAAAATTGACAGGGTGACTTTTTATCGTCCAATCAGGCACATTGTTACTAAGAATCATGGGTAACCGTCCTGACACTATCCCAGTTTCTGTGTCAAGGTGCAAAATCACTGTAGCAGAAAGGACTAAGTGAGAGGGGCTAAAAGTTAAAACTAAAACATGTTCTTCACTCATGGTTTCAAATCAGATTTAATTAAAATGTATCAAGACCATATGAACAAAACATGCAAAAAATATGGAGGCTAGTTTTCACTCAAAAGATCCAGTCCAAACTGACCTTGAGGGAAGTCCCAGCTGCTGTACTCAGGGGGCAGGATGAGGGAGCACGACGTGGGGATGGGTGTGATGTCACTTCCCTCGGTGAAGAAAGGGATGGTGGCCCCCGTGGACAAACAGAAAAGTTGTGCGGACAGGTCGGGGTATAAGCCTCCAGGGGGCAGTGCGGCTCCAGGCAACAGGGTGACGGGCTGCCCGCTTGGGTCCTGCTGGGAGTGGCTCTTTGTGGGGATCTCCTCGTTGGCCACGCCCCCCGCACAGAGGTCACCCAGGTCATCTTCACAGGGCGGAGCACTCGGAGCCACGCCCACAGGGCTGGTGGGGACGGGGTCTGGGACTCTGGTTGGGGACAGGTTCACGGCGATGTTCCCGATGTAGATGGGCAGAGTCACAACAGTGTCAGGGGATTTGAGCGATACCTGGATCGCACAAAACGAGAGAGAAGGGTTAGTGTTGGAACGCTAAATGTTTGAACTGAAAGTTTTCATAATTTCTTTCCTTTTCTTTCTAAACAGAACAGCAAATGTAAAATTGAACAACTTAAGTAACAAGGCTTAAAAAAAAAAGAGATTCCTAATATTGATCAATCAGGATTTTCAAACATTTTTCTATTCTGATTTTAAATAAATACAAATAAATTAATATAAAACAATATAAACAGCTGATCATGACTGAATGTGAACCCGAAAATTTGATTAATTGCACAGCTCTAACATCGGATTAAGATGCTAAATAAATAAATAAATGAATGAATAAATAAATGAATAAATAAATGAATAAATAAATAAAATTAGCTATGATAGGTACATCATTCCCCTGAACTTGCTTAAGCACAAGTAGTCAGGCTGCATCCAGAGGGATGTTGGACATTTTCTTCAATGCAACTGTCAAAAGCATGGGTTAGCTGGACTCATGGAGTGGAATATGGAATATATAATTGGAGTTGTAGTCATGTTTTATTTTAAAAGGCAAACTGAGGTACTGCAGAGCACAGTCCCATGTGTAAAAATGTACAGATACCAGTATTGGATATCGCGCTGGTCCATAAAAATGAGCTGGATCAGGAATCATCTGCAAATATCAGTTCAGCTGATCCAGGTTGTGCCTATAAGTAAATGTAATACTGCCCATTTTTGGCACAAACGGTTACATAAAACAATCATAACTGATCTAAATGTTTTATTTATTTATTGTTTTACTGTTATTTTTGTTTTGAGCTAAACAAAATTGGCATTGGATATGAAAAAGTTGGATCGATGCATTCCTACCCATGTGGTCCCAGAATCTGGTTATAGCTAATTTATATAAAAATAAACCAGTTGTTGTAGTGCTGAGACCTGAATGAAGTAGTCGATGTGGATGAGGCTGCAGCAGGCGAGCTCAGACTGGGGCAAAGGAGGAACTATGATCTGCTCTCTCCACTCGGCGTGTTTGCCCGCCTTCACCCCCGCCCCCTCCACCTCCGCGATGGTGCGCAAGTCCATCACCGGCCGCTTGGTCCGGTACGTTACCTTCTGCACACAGGACAGCACAAACACACATCAGAGCAGTGATTAAAGCTTAAAGCTGTCAATTAGTAAATAAACATTGCATTTATACCAAGATATTTGTCTTGTCAACTACTAAGATCAGAACTGAAATACTAAACCAGAACTTAAACAGGTGGATAAAACCAGGAATAAAAAACAAATCTGAAGGGCCTGAATGTCAAAAACATTATGTTGCAAGATGTGCCAAACGCCCACAGAGATGCATTAATAAAGTAAAATAGTAAACAAAAGAAAACAAAAAACAAAACAATCCGATAAACCGCTGGTTCACTACTGGTAAATGGTACATGTAAAAGTTTTGGATAAACGCTAGGCTTTGTATTTAGCATCTTAAAATCTCCATTGGACTAAATAAAAACTTCCTTGACTATAATATCGAAACACAACAACTGGACAAATCGTTGTAGGAGTGAAGTTGTTTTTGACTGTAATAGTAGTGAGAGCTGGTTGTACCTGTATGAGGCTGGCCAGCACACAGCCCGTGTCCCTCCCGGACTTGTTGTGGATCTCTGTGGACAGTCTGATGACCTGTCCTGGGATGTAGCCCGTCAGGTCACTGCGGGCCTTCAGCATTAGTGTGCCCGTTTTCACCAGCAGGTAGTTAAACTTCTTAGTGACCACAGCGTAGCTCGGATGCTTCAGAGAGAAAAAGACAAGTACAAATAATCATTAGACTTTATTACATATTAACAATAATGTGCCGTGTCAATCGTGGCTGTTCTTGACAGTTTGTGGTTTGTTTGACAATTAACACGATAAAACAAAAGCTGGATTGGTACAAATGGATTTGGGGCCAAATCAACATTGATTCCCTAAAATGTGAGAGGAAAATTGGGACTGAACTGAAACTAAACATGGAACTGAACATTGACTAGACCAGGACAGAACCAGGACCAGTCTCTATGGGGGACACTCACCTCTATAGCGGACACTCACCTCTATAGCGGGCACTCACCTCTATAGCGGACACTCACCTCTATAGCGGACACTCACCTCTATGGCAGAGATGTGGTTCAGGTTGAGCATGTTGAGGAGGTAGAATTGGCGATGGGCTTTGTAGTCTTTAGAAAAGCGTGGTGTGTCAATGGCGGCCTTCACGCGGTACACGATCTTCCCAAACGGACCTTCAAACGATGTGGGCACGGCAGCTGCAACAGAGACGCTGTCTGTAGTTTACTATTCTCATTAATGGCCCCTCACACCACCAACACTCAAGCACACATCACATTCATACTAGACAATATGGGTGATGTCTTGCCTAAGGACACAACAACAGTTTTGTCTGAAATATTTGACATTCCCAGCAGTCTCCCATCCAAGTACTAACCAGGCCCAGCCCTGCTCAGCCTCTGACGAGATCAGGCTTTGATGAGGATGTTTGGCTACAAAAATAAATTCAACCAAGAAGTACTGTATTGTAAATCTTTAAATACTGCTACCACAACTGGTGAAAGGTCTGTGGAGAATAACAAGTATATTTGTGACTATGTATGGGTCCTGACTGTCATGTGTCTTTAATAATATGGCTCATTAGACATATTTAAGGATTGGTACTGCTGCTTGTCTGAACTTGACGGTTGTTGATGACGGTTTAATGGGTCAAGGAGAGGACACAGAAGAGGAGACACGGAAAAAGGAGACACGGAAAGAGGACACAGGAAAGGAGATGAGGAACAAGGACACAGTAAAGGTGACAAAGAAATAGGACAGAGGAAAGGAGATAAGGAGGATGGAGGAAAATGGCTGGAGGCGAGCACATTTAAAAGCAGCCTGATAAAAATATCCATGTGAGTCCAGGTCCTGGTGCACTGGAGGTGATACTGAAATCATCAGCACAAGCAAACACCGTGGTTGCTAATTTAAGGCACAATATTTAAAGGTCCACCTGCTAGGGTTAGGGTTAGGTGTTATAATAAAGATAAAACCTTAAACTTGTATTAAACTTGTAATATGATTTCAGGCTTGGTGATATTAAGTTAATTTAGCCACAGCTGCTCTGGCATTAAACCGGTTGCATTTTTATTTCATCACATGTGTTAATATTGAAGTATAAAATGCTCAAAAATCAGAAAAACATGACTTTCTTTCTGTGAGCAGGGTCACCTCTCCACAGATCTGACCTGTAACTTGGTCTGGTAGTGCAAATCTCCCCCACCAGAAGTTGTATAATATAACTTAGAATCAGATTTATAAACATAGGACAATACTAAATGACTAGAGTGGTGATGTTGTGTTATTTTGAAGTAAAAGTACTACACAGGGGATCTTCTTGTGTTTCTTACATTCATTTATTTATTCTTTGGAAATAATTGTATTTTATATGTACCAAGTCTCTGAATATTCCCATTTTGGCAATAATTACAAAGTCATTTTCAACCACAGGGGGGTGATATAGAAGCAAATGCAGTTTTGTTCTTTCTGTAGCTTTACCCTCGCTTAACTAACAGCCCATAAAGTTATAAATTGCAGACACAAGCAAATAGTTTGACAAATGATAAGGTGTGGCTATGTGCGATAAGAGGACATTGGTTCCTTGTTAAAAAAGTGCCTCACCAGTTTTATACACGCACTAATAACCCATATTTCCAAATCAAAGTCATAAACACGATCTCATGGTAGAAAATATATGAATGAATGAAGGGTGAGCAAACATGATTTATTTATTGTATTGTAATATTAATTGTAATAATAAAGAGTGGGTATTTTACTTCTGTGGGGTATTAACCACAAACACATAACATATATAGATCACCGTGTTACCTATGATTGTTTTGAAAATGCTGTATTTGGAGAAAATAACGCATCAACATCCTTTTGTTCTCCCCCTTCAGAGCACTATCACATCACAGTCAGCGTGCATCCTGTTAATGAAACTACTGCACATCACATCAGCTTTGTCAAATTATTGTTTAAAGTTTTTTATCATGTTACTTTATATTTATGGAGAGTTGTTGTGTAGGAGCGTGGATGACGTAGGTTTGTGGGCTGAGCGTATGACAGAATGTTACAGCTAACCGTAACACCTCACTCACACTGCACCCGGTCCATCTGCGGCTCCTGTGTGGGACCAGTTTAGTTTCAATGTGACATTCACACAAGAACCAGAGGCTCTGCTGTGGTCACATTTTCACACTGTAACTATTTACTTATTAAGGGAAAAGGCTTGCGGTCGGCTCTGGAGTCCGGCAAAAATAGAATCCGATGTATTTAATCTGGAGTTCACAGCAGCGCCGCCAGCACCACCGCACTGTGCAGCCATCGGACTGGAGCCGCGCCACGTGCAGTCTGAGCCCGGGAATAATAATAATAATTTTACAATTTGAATACTATAAGGTCAATTAGCAAATCATGAAATGAGCAAATTTTTATTTCAGTAGTGCTATCACAATACCAAAATTTCAAACTTGATTTCAATACTAAGGAGGAATAGACTTGATACTCAATACCAATTCCAATACCAAAATGATAATAAAAACATTTAGACAATAGAATGTGTTTTTCAGCATTAAATGGTAGTATTTTCTTTTCTGTTCCCATGTGGCCATATATCTGTGTAATCCCTCAGTCGTCCAGTAGGTTCACAGTGGTCCATGGGCTTATACTAGTCTATGTGTCTTATACATGTTCTGATACAGCTCAAGATCAGTCTAAAGGTATTCAGGGAAGGTTCACTGCTGTCCTGTAAAATTTATTTTAGTACTGATACCTGCTCAAAGTATCGAGTTTAAATACTAGTTTTAGTCTCGAATAGTATCTTATTTGCAATATTACTTAATACTGCATATATAAATAAATTGTCTCTAAAATGTAAATACTTGTAGACCAGGAAATATTTCTAAGCCGCACTGTGAACTGAATCCTTCTTAAAAACAGAGTTATGGCAAACGCAGTCCAAATCCTGAACATACACAGGAATATAGGGCAGGTGAGAGGTGACAGGAGCAGACTTTGCACTTGTCGTGGCTGCACCTGCCCCACTCTTGACCCTGAGTGACTAAAGGTTTTCCACTGAGTCACATAATAAACATGACCTCACACTCTCCACAGCGTCTGGCAGCTTCAGCGGAAACAAGGGTAACTGAACAGATCAAGTATGTACTATAACACAGGGATCACGTACATCTTTGGTTTATGGTCAAGTCTCCAGTTTGTGATAAATGTAGAACAAACAAACATAAAGCATTTTTAATCCTATGTTGTGTTTATACACGGTAATTTAAATGAATAAAATGATGTAAAAGTTTTCCAAGTATTCAGAGTACAGAACAGAGAATATGTTACAAAATACATTTTAATGCAGGTATTTAGTATTCTGCAACTAAATACATGTCCAAAGTATTCTTCCCATCACTGTTGATTTCATGAATGAATGAATTAAGGAACTGTATTTTTCACCTGTGTATATAGGTTTAAGCAATGAAACTGACAACCCAAATGACAGACGCATGTGAGGCTCATTCTGCTTTTTCGATAATCGTCTGGAGAACCACAACACCCAATTATAACACAAACAACTTGGCCATCATGCCCAATGTTTTTGAATGTGCTTTAAAATTCTTAAAGGAACTGTATGCAGCCTGTACTCTAGTACCGTTTTAAAAAACAGTACTATATCACAACTGAATCTGTGTTGCCAGAGCCTTGACCTGCAGATAGACGACACATACAAGTTTTTCTCATTCTTAGTATATGAACAGGCCTCATGTGAAACTCAGAACCTCCAGAATTCACTCACTGAGCTGCAAAGGCTGCACTAGCACTGATTAATGACTGGCTACAGGTGCTGCGGTTTAGGTAGTGATGATTCAGATCAGAGAGAGTCCTTTTAGGAAATCCAGTTAGGTTTAAACCAACTGGATTTCAAGGCTGACACTGGCAACCCAAATGAGAGACTCATGTGAGGCTCAAGCTGCTTCCTGATTGCACAATCATCTTGAGAACCAAAGCACTGAATTATAACAAACAATTTGGCCATTATGCACAGTGTTTTGGTAATTAAGAATAAATCAGTGTTATAATTGTTATCAGTAAGAGTGATATTTGAACATGGTGACCTCTGGGGGGCACTAGGTCAAGGTTATGGAATTTATCATCAAATATCACCTTTAGCTCTTATTTGAGCTATTTTATAACTATGTATTCTTGTTTCAGTTGTTCAGTTGTATACTACCTCTGCTGTATATGAAGTATCATTTCAACTCTATGGCCAAAACACTACAGAGTAGGACCAGTAGAGGGCGTTGTCTTCCTGTGTTTCCTTGAGTGTTTCCCAACAATCAGAGCTCAGAGGAGAGCAGGGGCATACAGTCATTACACAGGGCTAAAAATAACCTGCCCCCTGTGAGTGCCACCCACCAGCACCCTGTACACCGGCAACTAGCACCCTCGGGCACCCGGTCTGCACCCACCACCGGAGCACTCACTCTCCCTCTCATATCAGGAGTCGTGAAAAAGGAACATGTCATAAATCACAAAGGCGTGATTGTGTAAGCAGGAGACAAAACCAGAGGAGAAAAGATATGAGAGGTTCTGTCTAGTCATGTGCAGGGGAAGATCAGGGTTCAGTTCTTTAAAGGTGATTATGTAACTTTTCTGGTGGGCATTCATAATATGCTTGTCTCCATGGAAATGCTACTGTTTTGTCTGGAATGTTTCACAGTATTAGAGTAATAATCATATCTTTCCTGCTGTTTAAAGGAACTGTATGTAAGATTTTAACCGTGACCTAACTGTGTCCACACCATAGACTGTATATATAAATAGACACAGCCAACCCGCTAACTGAGCTCCAAATAGGAAGTGAACATGGGTGTAATTTGGCTCCTTCGATTCTGACTCCAATTCATCTTCTACTGAAAAACAGTCGCCCCTCGCTCCGTAACTGCTGCTGTCAGGCTTGTCATTTTGGTCTTAAAATATCGGTATTAACGCTCTCTACGTGATCCTGGTATTTTTATTTGCCTATTTTGTCTGTACATCAAGATATGAACATTAATAAGAGAACACTGAGCTGCCTTCTTTGGTTGCTTCCATTAGCGTTGACAGCGTCGCTAAGCACCAACTCCCTGCTAAACCAACCGTGCGAGCGAGAAGTGGCATTACCTTCAACACCCTGGCTCCTGATTGGGTCTTTGGTTGCTACGATCAGTCTGTGGTCTCCTCATAAGAGGTAGCCATGTTGAAATCAAATATACCTTTTACTGATAACAATTGTAATGTTGATTTATTTTAACAGCAAAAACAATAGACATGATGACCAAGTAATTTGTTTTATAATTTGGTCTTTAGGTTCTCAAGACGATTATCCAATCAGAAAGCAGAAAGAGCCTTACATTAGTATAGTATAGTATAGCTTGTCCATATACTGAGAATGAGTTTAAGGCTCTGGCAACCCAAGTTCAGTTGTAATTGTAGTTTTTATTTTACAACTGTAAGAGCACAGGCTACAGACAGTTTCTTAAGGTCAAAATGTATTACTTTATTCATTTACAGGTGTTTTTATTGCTAAAAAAAATACTTGGATAAAAATGTATTGTTACTGTGCCACTTCTCCACAAATCTGTAATTTGGCCTGGTGGTGTCATTTCCATAGGTAGATAAGTTTAACACCATACTGTGCAACATTCCAGGCCATGAAATAACACCTCCATGAAGACAAGCAGGTAGCGGACCCTCCACCACAGAAGTTACATTGTGCTCCTTTAAAAACTGAACTCGACCCAGGCAGAGACAGACAGTCTAATCTAAGAGCACATTCACACTAGTCCTGGTTTGAGCCTAGTCCTGGTTTGAGAGGCAGAACGGGCTCCACACTCACCTGGAATGACGAACTGGAATGGGAATGTGTGCTCTCCGGAGGATAACGTCCCTGCAGCAGAGAAGAGAGAGAAGGTCAGGACAGGACAGGCAGCTGATACAACGTTCTTATTGTTTTCCATCTGGCATTACCCCATATAAGTTCGATTTCCGCTAACACATTTTCACCAGAAAACACAACACACACTGAACTCATTGGGTTGTGGCTCAAAATTATGGGTCATAGGTCTCACAATGAGACAGGGACAAAGATTAAACATTAAACACAAGCGCTCCTCAGTAAAACGCAGAAGAGCTTTGACGAGAATGGGACAACCTCACCCTGATTCCCTTCATTTACTTTAACAAACACGAAAACACCACTAACCCAAGCCTTAGCTAACCCCAGTACAACTCGGGCCTGGATTTGCTTACAAAAATTTTGGTGGTAGCCATGACTGATAGTGTGCATATGTGCTGTGTTACGATTTAAATTCTTCACGTTATGTAGTGTGACATCCAAAATCTTACTGTACAAGACAAAAACAACGTGCTGTGGACCCCAGGCTTAATGAAAACATGGCACCAGTATAACCTAACCTAATTTCTATCATCTGTATGGTTTAGATTCACAATTGTACATAACCAGTGAATAGAATGTGGGTGAAGTGTCTTGCTCAAGGACACAATAGCTACCGCCACACAGAAACACAAACATGGCTGTCTAAACTCCCATTGGCTCTGGTTAGTTTGACTTTAGCGGCAACGTGGTGAAGGTCCCAGGAGGAGTCACCTACTTCCCAGTGGGATGGAGTTTCACACTCACACACACTCGCACAAGCACACACATGCGTACACACACATGTACACACACATGTACACACACATGTACACACACATGTACACACACATGTACACATGACAGAGAGAGGGAGGGAGAGAGAGGGGGAAGAAAGGAGGGGGATGGAGAGGGGGAGAGAGAAAGTGTGGAAAGGAGGGAAAGAGAAAGGAAAAAAAGAGAGTGAGTGAGGAAAGGAGTGTATGTGTGTGTGTGTGTGTGTGTGGGTGTGTGAGAGAGAGAGAGAGAGAGAGAGAAAGAGAGAGAGAAAGAAAGAGGGAGTGTATGTGAGTATGTGTGAGACAGAGAGAAGGGAGGGAGTAAGACAGAGTAGAGCTAATAGTTCCTGGTTTTCCGTGTGTGTGTGTGTGTGTGTGTGTGTGTGTGTGTGTGTGTGTGTGTGTGTGTGTGTGTGTGTGTGTGTGTGTGTGCGCACTCTGGACTGATTAAACACAAGGTGAAACACAGGGAACATAACACAGGTCTGAGAGGACAGAGACAAAGACGTGTGGACATGGTTAAAGGTGCACCATGTAAACCTGTTGGACGGTTTGCCACCTGTTTGATTCCACACGTTATTACTTCTGCTGGAAAGTTCCCCTGTGTGGCATTATGCATCCATCTGGAATTTATTCAGTTAGAGGTGTAAGAGCCTTCAGTACAAATGTTACACAAGGCACGACATCATGCAATGTTGAAACAAAACACAACTCCTGGTATGTGTTTTCATGGTTAAAAGCTCCAAAAAGTCCATTTAGCATAGGGTGTGTCATTCAATAAAATAGTTCAATGAAACAAAACACAACTTGAGCTGGGATCTATATATAGCCTCAACATAAAACTATCAGGTGCAATAATGTTTACTTAAGTATCCTAAGAACAAACGTGTAGAGGTCGGTCTTTAATAGAAACAGAGTGGACAAAGCACAGTGTGACTTTGGCCTTGAGAGAACAGAGCTCTTATCATCTCATCTCACCTGACTGCAGCAGTTTAAACAGCACAAAGCCTCTGCTCTGTGCTTTTACTAAGACTAAGATTGGGCCACACTGACAAAACATAATCATTTTCAGCATTATGTTGATAATGATATTCAGATGATATTTGAGCTGTATGTAAGATGTTGAATTCCATGACCTGATCTGTGTCCCGATATAAGACATTTCATAAACATTTTCAAATCAAACACAGCTGTTATTGAAAACAACTGTAATGCAGATTTATTCTTTATTACAAAAAACATTGGACATGACGCCAAGTTGTTTGTAAAAATGTGTTGTTTTGGCTCTCAATCAGAAGAATGAGCCTCATGTGTCGCTCATTTGGGTTGCCAGTTTCACCTAAAAGAATTCTCGTTGATCTGAATGTCCACTACCTAAACCCTAGCACATGCAGCCAGTCATGATTCAGTGCTAGTACAGCCTCTGCAGCTCAGTGAGTGAATTCTGGAGGTCCTGAGCTTTCACATGAGGCCTGTCCATATACTGAGAATGAGAACATCTTGTATGTGTCATCTACCTGCAGGTTAAGGCTCTGGCAACCCAGGATCAGTTGCGTTTGTAGCACTTTATTTTTGCAGGCCCCATACAGTTCCTTCAACAGACTTTTTATAGCCTTGTAAGTACATTTTTCTTAATGTTTTATCTGCATAACATAAAGACAAGTATTTTATCTAATCCACCTTTAAGTCTGCATTCACACTTCTACACACAACACATCAAAATCAGGACTAAGCTTGGACTAAACCTGGCCCCCAAACCACGACTAGACCTGGACTATAAGAGGAACAAGGTCTACACATGTACACTGTGGTCAAACCAGGACCAAACCGAGACTGAACTCAGCATATGCGAATGGTTCCTGTAATCAGAGACCAATCACCGATCACTTTATGAGCTCTGGAGGCTAACACTGTGCCATTACCCTGAGCTTACACGGAATATAAAGAGAGTACCCGGTTTCCCCTTTGCTCTGATACAGTTAGAATAGTCAAATTTTAGGACAAGAAAGAGGAAGTGTACAATATTTTTCTCATAAGATCATGGTAGTAGATCATAGCAGTACAGAAGAGTAGAGGGAAGCTGTTCTCAAATAATAGTAGTAGTAGTGCTAGAAGGAGTAGAAAATAGAGTTATAGATGGCATTGTTGGTATTGCTTGTATTGCATGTCACCTCCCCTCTACACATATCTTCTGTGTGGGTCTATGGGTCTGTGGCCAGTTATTGTAAAACATTGTATTTATTGGCAATACAAACTATTTCAAAATGGCCTCAAGGAGATACAGAAATATATCTTGTAATCTCCCAAACATCAGTGTAAAGGAACATAATTGTGGTTCATTTCATGGTACTTTCACATTTCTAGCGTATTTTTGACTGCAACAGATGCCCTGGACGCATCGGAGGCATCTGCCCTCAACTGCAAAGGCGTCCAACTAGAGGAGTCCAACGCGATTCTGACACCATGGTCTGAACGCAGGATTTTTAGCACTATGTTTTTGTAATTAAGAATAAATCAGCATTATAATTGTAATCAGTAAAATACATTTCATTTGAACATAATTTGAATTTGAGCTTATTTTTACAGTTTTACATTTTGTGCGATACTTGAACATTGAACATATCTGGTTATGTTTATCAGGTACAACTATTTGCCAGTATCCCTCACCCCCACACCGAGGCGTTCCCCTGCACCTGCACTGGCTCCTGGTCTGCTGTGGTCTCTCTGTGCTGTGGTACACTTCCTCTTGTTTGATTTGATTATTTGAGTTGTGGTTTCACTTGACTTCAAAGAGTGTGGGAATGAGTTTAACCTCAATTACAAGTCTCGTTACAAGGTGACTGCAGTCCTGGAGTTTAGGACCTAATAAAGATTAACCACGTGGATCATTACTTTACATTTTGTTCATTGTCCACCACAGCTGATACTTTGCATTTGCAGCTGATGTTATCAACATTCCCTGGGAGTGTGATGCTAACTGTGGCATCATGTGCACACGTTACACAAATCAACATACTTTATATGATATTTTAGCAGTGAAACTTTTCTCAAATTTTCCATTGAAATAAATAGGATTCCTACTTAACCAAAATTGCACCACAAAGAAAGAGTGGTTAAAAGACCAAAGACAGCAAAGCTTATCAGATTTTCAAAACTGTGGTTATATTACGTATTATTGCAGAATACACACTGTAATACTACACCAGTGAACCTCCCGAGTTCAGATGGGCGTGATTGACAGGTGGATTAGCCAATCAGTGACATACATCTGTCTGTATCAAAACAAATATGGCTTATGAGAAAAAAAGAGAGACATAGATATCACTAGGGAGTGAAAGACATCACAGATTTCTGCAGAATTAATGAGTGAAGCACTAAAGTCTGTTAGTCTGAAGTGAGAGAAGTTTGTTTGTTTTGTTTTGTTTGTAAATGAAAGGTGACCAATGAGCTCTAGGCCTGACACAATAACACATTTAGAAGTTGGATATATTGCTGAAGTAAATACAGTGGTCCCTCGTTTATCGCGGGAGTTACGTTCTAAAAATAACCCACAATAGATGAAATCCGCAAAGTAGGCATAATTATTATATATGTTTTAAGGCTGTAAAACCCCTCACGACACACTTTATAGACTTTTCTCAGTCAAGCATTAACATTTTCTCACATTTCTCTCTTGTTTAAACACTCCCCAAGTTCAACCCTTCATATATTATATCCCCCTTCCTTGATGATCGCTTTAAATGTGTTGTTCTGTGCCTCTGCTCCAGCGGTATCCACAGAGGCGGCCTCTCAGTGCAGAGAAACACTTAAGTCCAAAGCATTTATGAAATTTGTCGGTGCAGAACATTTCATCGACATTGTGGGTTTTGTCGGGGAGAAAACTTGCAAAAATACAGCACTTAAGAGTCACACTACAATCAAACATTTACGTACATTTTAGCTAGTTTGTAAAATAACCATAACTATATAATTTTTCCCACTAGTGCAAGGAAAAAGTTTCATGATAAATATCGGTCCCCAACAAGTATTTTTCCACCTGTCAAGTACTGAATGATAACTCGATATAGTATTAAGTATTAAATATAGTATAGTACTAATGAGCCACTGAAATAAACTAATCTGATTCTTATTGGATGCTATTGTCAGGATCTGGCTCAAGGCGCTCCGGAGGGAATGGGGACAATTCTGGACTTTCCTACGTTAGCCGTTTTTATTAGCATTATAGTTACAAAGTTTTAGCGTTGACTCTCATATTGTATATAGATTGTGACAGACATTCGTGAGCACAGTGACAGGCGAGTGAGAGAAAACCAGTTTGTGAAGGTAAACATATTAACACCACGTCTACCCTGACACCCCCTGCTCCTCCACTGACCCTGCTCCCCCTCTCCTACTCCACTGACCAGGCCCTGACCACCAAACACAGACACACACACACATATACACATAGCACATTAGCAGTGAGCCGACCCCCGGGGGCCACATTGTCGGTGCAGAGGAGACAGCGGAAAAATGACAGAGATGAACCAAGCAGGCAGGATGTATTATTCATAGGTCTCCCGTGCACAGCTCTGACTGGGATACATTGGGATACAGCGCCGGGATACACTGAAGGGATTCGTTGCTCATGTTTACAGACAGGCAGCTAACAGGCCGGACACAAGTGTAGGACCTGAGGCGTGTGGGTAGGAGACAGAGGAGGGCCCATTAAAATGATGGAAAACACCTATAACAGGAGTTTACTGTTCCACAAACCCTATACAGTATCCATATTTCAAAGTGGCAGTATATCCACTCTTCCTCTCAGCTTTGGACATAAAACACTGGCCTTTAGACTTCATATTGGCCTGAGATGTATAAACAATAAAATATGCATTCTCATTGAGTCTGTATAATTAACTAATCAATTGTAGTCATAAAATACGTTTTGCTCACTGCTACATAATGATGAATAAGGTCAGGATCAACATTTCATAATTCCATATTAACATTTTAAAGTGATCTAAAATAGGCCATTATATTATCATTCTATAAGTGGAATGACAATAACCTGCTTGACCAAATTTGGAGTCTCTGCCCTAGTACTGGTTGATATCAGACATAGGCGGATACTCGACGCAAAAGTATCGACATGGGTATCCAAACAGAAAAAGCTGGTTCGGTGCATCCCTACGTCTTAGGACCTCAGCTGGTAGGATAGAAAACGCAAGATTGTCAACATGTTTGTGAGTTCGCAAACTCACAAGAATCCATCCAACCTGACCCAAACTGGTGCAATTGCAGAAATACTGGCGATTTATGGTTTTCTCTCAACTGAATGTAACTAAAGTAAGATTTTTCAGCTTGCTCTGCTTTCGACCAATCAGTTTCAAATATTTGTAATGACGTTTCACTGTGAGCCGTTTCGGATTGATGTGTAACTCAATTCAGTCAGACATTGACTAACCAGAGCCAAGTTACTGTATGTATGAAGCAAACACCAGCTTAAACTTTATATATGTAGGTTTAGCATCATGTGTTCCCTTTAAAATCCATGCCTTTCCTGGTCGTTATACACTTTGTATGCTCATAATTTTGTCTGTTTCTAATCTTGATCCTGTTCTTTTGGTAGTTAGAAACGCCCGGACATGGAGTGGTGCTGAAAGGTTTGAGAAGCACTGGAAATTGTGGGATGAAAAATGGCACTGCCTCCTGGATCATTAACCAGCTGGGATTACATGCTCTGATGACCACCATCAGATCGGGATGATGGGTGCATTTTTCACACATCCATGCACATTTCAACAGGCACCAAAGCCAGCCACCACAGAGCTCATTTTCTGGATCTCATGGAGAAGCAATACCAAGCAGAGGCGTAATTATCATCATGATTTTACGCCATTGTCCAGTTATGACCACAGCACACCCCACTCGAGAGGTCTCTGATCCAAGATTCCACCTGCTCCATAAAGCTAATGAGGTAAGAGGCAGGGGCCGTAAATCACATGATACTGCGGCGGGCTGACAGGATGACACCTGACAGGACAGGGCCGGATAGGAGTGTGGGCATTTTAACAGCTCAATAACCCCAGAGAATGGAGCGGAGGTGTGTAAAGGAGACTAATGAGGAGGGCAGAGGAAAGTAACTGGGTAATCAAGTCTACAGTGATGAATAGGACTGTTCAAGTATTAGAGGAGATGTTATTGCTTTAGCCTGGAATGTTCCACCATATGGCAATAAACATATCTATTTTGCAGATATGTTTTAATGTTTTGCTAAAATACGTTGGAAAAACATGTAGACTCTGCACACCTGACAGGTGCGTAGGAGGAGAAGCACTCGGTCTGAAAGGTTAAGAAAACTCCAGCACTCTGATTCTGTTTTATTCTTACAATGTTTCGGTCTCTCTGATGAAAATGAGACAGTGTGAGGGAGTTTCCTTAACCTTTCAGAACAAGATCTCGAGCCACAAGATCTCGCTAAACAAAACTGACACAAGATTGTGCACACGTGAGGAAAATCTTGTGAGATTTTTTTCCATTTATTTTACATTTAGATAGGGCAAAGAGTTAAGGGCTGAGAAGTTACATCTGTTGACAAGCTGTGGTTCCAAAAAATAGATCTACTATTATAACAAAATGATATGTTTAAAAACTCCAAATGGGACCACACAATTATTTTAGTATAAATGATTTCAAAGTCTTGTTTTGTCTCGTTCTCGTGGATGCAATCTTGTGTCTCGTTTCATGAAAGTTCTTGTCTTGTCCCATCCCTACTAATTACCTCTCAAGTCATTTGCGTCTTTCCCCTCCTCCACAGCAGCAGCAGGACCATCAGCCGCCTCAGCCTCTTCATCTCCCTTTTTCCCACCACCACCAGCTTCTAACCCCCAACAAATCCATTCTTCATTCAATCCCCGATGTCTCTACCTGCTCTAAGCGCCTTACTGAACAGATAAACTTTGGTCTAATATTCATTTTGTGTCAGTTTACAGTCACGTTATGCAACAATGTGCCATATAATGTTCTTACTATGAAATAAAATGTTTTGTGTTTAGAATGAGGTATCAGACTCACCTTTATCAGCCACAGACAGGGTGCTGTTGAAGTACTGCTCCTCCACCGCCCAGGCCGCATCGTTCATTTTGTTGGAGATTCCACATGACCCCTGGCAGTTCACCTTGATCGCTGCAAGAGAAAAAATATATATAATCAATTCAGTTATTAATTATAATTAATAACTAACAGCAAAAATCAGGACGCCATGACGTGAATCGTTTATGATTAGAACATATATTATGCATTCTTTTAAACCCTTTTAAACCTGCTTTTGGTCACCTTGGGATAAGTATTTCACCTTTTCTAACTTAAAATAATGTCTGCATTTTGAAAACACACTTAACTATATACTATATACTGTATAAACTACATTTTGGTTTCCAATGAGCCATTTAAGTGCAGGAATGAACAATTTGAAAATAAACAAATGATGTCTTTTTCCCCTGCAAATGGGCCTGTAATGATAATAACTCTATTTTTGCCATTTTTATATAAGATTTGAGCTGTAGACGGAAGAATAAATAACTTCTGTGACTAATTATTGCTTCATTCTGCTGTTTCTTTGTCCATTTAAGGTTTACTTGCATTATTTCGCGGCATAAACTAGTTTCAATATTATCGTCTTTCTGATTAGGTGTTTCTAATCAGAAAGACCTGGCTGTAATCAGGGCAGTCTTTAGTGATGTCACCAACTACTGGAAACTGCAGGAGCCACTGGAGTCAACACAAACTTAGATTTAGGTATTTTTGACCAGAAAACTGCAAACTTACCTATAGTTCGCACTAAAGTTGCCAAAAAATAACTAGGACTAGTGACAATGGAAGTAGTGACAATGATAAAGGTTAAAATCAGTCTCCATATAATGAATTGTCACAGAATTGGTGATGCGAAGACAGAGACACTATTAATTTGCAGGGCAGTAGTCAGTTAAAGAAAATTTTGGTCGAATAAAGGTAGACTAGATAGATTGGTAAACTAAAAAGGGGGCGTGGCATCAGCTCTCAAAACTAGTACATATCTATGGATCTGACATCTGACTCAAACTGTACTCACAAGACTGCACCTGCATAGGAAGTTCATGCAAAAACAACTATTTATGTAGAAAAAAAGTACTAGGAAACAACCATACCATACCTCACTCACTATCTTCTCTTTTCTGTTGTCCCATAGAAATACACATTTATTTTTGTTACGATTATTTATAAAATGTGGGTAAATGTGGTGCAGGAGGTAGGTGTGAGTGAGTGTTGACCCAAAAACCATAGGGTAAACTATTAAAACCGAACATGCAACCACAGAACATGTAACCACAATGCCACAATACTATTGGTAGACATCTTGGCACTTGTGTCTCTGTGTTAATTATTAAATATGTAATTATCATATTAAAAGAAATATTCAAATCTGTCGGGACAGATCTGAATTTTCTTTTTACGATGTAACATACTAACGACAAAGGTATTACACAGATACATAATTATCATTTAACCCTATGATCTTGACATTTCAAATTGTCCGTAGTAGACAGCTGCAGTGTATTTCTCCATACTGCTGCACTGATACTGAGACGCCTTCATAATGTATCTATAATGTCATTTACACTAGTATTTCCTCTATGAGCAAAGTTGCAGTGTAACAGTCAAAATCCATTTAAAGCACATTTACAAAGTAGAAAATCTCAGTCTCAATTTATGGACAGACCTCATGTGAAAGCTCAGTACCTCCAGAATTCACTCATTGAGCTGCAAAGGCTGCACTAGCACTGGTTAATGATTGGCTACAGGTGCTGGTGTTTAAATAGTGATGATTCTGATCAAAAAAAGTTGTTGTAGGCCTGTTGTTACTAGTTGTCCAGTTGAACACTAGGTAATTTTTCTGTCTGCACTGGGTCTTCCCATAGTGCCTTTCCACTCAGTTCAGTGGGATGGGCCAGGCTAAAGGTGCAGTGTGTTCTGTCTCGAGGGCACTGGTCTCACACCGCTGGATCCACAATGGGCCATATTGGTTTAGTTTAGCTGCTTTGAGTGACCTGTGCGGGGGCTGTGCTTGCTGCCCTGTGTAGTTCTTGCTCCTGCTTGCTGATGGGTGGTGGGCTGTAGCTCTTAATTGCCTCTTGGACCACTGCGGTAATGTTGAGCCAAGCACTTTTCCTCTGGATGAAGCTTGATCAGATGGCAAAAGACTGCACATGCTTGTGTTCTTGAGAGAACGTGGGCTTCATATGTGGGCTTCATATGTGAGCTTCATATGTGAGCTTCATATGTGGGATTCATATGTGGGCTTCATATGTGGGCTTAATATGTGGGCTTAATATGTGGGCTTCATTTGTGGTCTTGGAGGAGGTTTCCTCCACAGCAGTTCATGACAGGCAGGTCTTTTTACAGGTGTACTTCAGACACGTGCATTCTGGTAGGTGCAGCGTGGGCCTCTGTAGTCTGCTCCAGCTGCTGTTACTGGTGAGAGGCCAAGGCTGGACAGCAGTAGTTCAAGACAGAGCAGCAAAGTGTTTTGTAGAGGTTTTTTTTTGTTTTTTGTTTTGTCAAGAACCCCAGCCTGAGCTGGCTAGGGCTTTTAAAGCCAGTCTGTGATTTTGATCATGGAGCAGCCAACACCAGTCTCTGCTCTGGATAGTGCTTTACCAATATCAAACTCAATCCAGGGCTATCTAAGCCAGTGGTGGAGCCAGAAGAGCAGCCTCTATAAATGCCATTGCCACCCCTAGTGCCACCCCACTAGAGACACTGACCAAAAGAGTTTATAAAGGGCCTTGTTGAACATTTGCCATTGAAAACTCCAAGTTCTGAGCATCCATAAAAGCATTCTTATGTCGGTGCGAGCTTTGTGTCGTTTCATTTGTTACACTGGGGCATGAGCTTCCTATGTGAACCAAAACAAGCTGAGTGTGCTATTACAGTAGGAGACAGTGGACGAATGTTTGGTTTTCGCCTTTTGAAATGTAAATTAAACACAGTGACTATCGCATCAGAGTGAAGTTGGACTGTACTGAGGACCAATGTCAAAAGAGTGCTATAGTTTTATAAGGAGACCAACGCGGCAGTTATTGGATAAAACAGTAAAGACAGGACATGAATTTATCTACGATGACACAGCACAAGAGAGAGTGAACAATGGGAGAGTCTCTTCATAAGATGCTTATGTCGCGGTTTAGAGAAGAAGAAGAAAGAATAAAAGGGTTCTTGGGTTCTCCAGGGATAAATGATATTAGCCTCTGTTGTACCTGTTGCATTTTTCTGAATCAAACCATTGCTAATGAAACTGAGATGAGCTCTCTCCAGTTCAGCTAATAGTGCTATTCTTCATTCACACTCTCTCACTAATTCCTTGTCCCTTTAGTATTCACATGAGGATACTATTGTCTTCCTCCCACACAGTCAGTCAGTCTGGGCATAACCTGCTGAATCAGAGCCCCACTCATAGACCACACACCGTCACGACATTTATCTGGGATGCACCCTGTATGGAAGAAATTCAACTTTTGACAGATTTTTTTAAAAGCTAAATATTTGTTTTACAATTGGGTAGAAGGAATGCAGATATAGTGAGCTTCCTTTTAGAGCTATAGTCACGCAATACATTTCAGAAACATGCTTCAGGTGGGCAGAGGCGGATAATACATTTACTCGAGTAGCCTTTGATAGTCAAACAGTGCTTCTTGATTATTCTTCCCATTATGAGTAAATCTACAAGTGACAAAAGCTTCATGTTGATGATATGAAATGATTTGAAAATGTGTGTTTCTTCAGATATGATTTCTTTTGTCTCGTTTTTGTTTCTATGCTTTAAAATACCACATTTTCCTCCTTCTTCAAATTATAAACCAGATTGTCACTTTTACAACATTACTTTTACCTTCCACAAATGCCTTTATTTACTCTGACTATCTTCTCTGAGTTAAACTGAACCTCAAACATAACAACAGTCGTAAAGGTTCTAGCACAGATAGATACCACTATTATGAAAAAAGCATTTCATTCACCCCCATGTGCTTCTACACAAGTTACTACTCGACCCAATTTCCACACTCAAATCTGAATGTCTGATTCAGGACACAAGGGCTGCTTCAAAGATGACATAATTATATTTAAAGCAACGCAAACTTTCTGGAGGTGGCACGTCATGTTTCCGTGGAAATAAAAAGTTTAAACCATACGTCGTAACATTTTCCATGGAGATAGATAAGTTTTACGCCATACTATATTCAACATTTCCATAGAGACAAGCAGTAGGAGGGCCTTTTGGTTTGTGGAGATGCATTTATAGATAGATGATTTATATGTTTTGTGCAATAAAAAAACACATAAAAAGTCAAAAAAGTTACAGGGTTTTTCTACATTTTAGTTTATAATTGATATCCTGTTTGGACATGGGCAGCGGATATGACATAATTCCATAATTGTTACCTGGCAAACATTGCTCAAAAATGGCCATTATTTGTCTAGATTGCACAATGGTTATGACAGTTTATTGATAACAAATGAAGGTTTAATCTGTCAGAAAAAATGTGCTCCTTTTGTGTGAACTGTCTCTGCAGTTTGAATGTGTGTGTGTGACATAGATAGAGCTATTCCACTTTTGAACTCACTGTTACTTCCTGTTTTTTTATTTTACTTTTCTTCCATTTTTGCCACTGCCACTTAACTGCTATAAAAACTATGATGAAAACAGCACAGGTGTTATCCCACCAAGCCAAGTCATAATTAGAAAAACATGGAAACCTATCCTGCAGTTTAAGCAAGCTTTTCAGTACTGGCATGGTACTACTATCCCTTTACTGTCACTGGCTTGTTTGTGGAGCCTTTGATTTGCTCATCTGTGCGTCTGGCGGCTCCTCTCTGTCTTTAAACTGACCAGCAGTGCCGCGGATGTGTGCAGATGGCGGTTGCGTTTTAATGGTTTGGACTATGTGTGATTGTGAAGGATATAGGGGCAGGTTTTCTCTATCTCTGAACATGCCACAGTGCAGCCATCTGCCACTACAGGCTGGGAGGGAGTGGGATAACAGTGTGAGGTGGTGAACAGTCAGGCTCAGCATTTCGACAAGAAAGAGCACATTGGGAAAATATGTCATTGTGTCACTGATTTTCTGATATTGCGAGGTCTTACTAGAGCTGAGCAAATTGTTCAGCTGTATTTCTTCTATCAATAACATTTTGAACAGCTACAATCTGGCATTTGAAAAACATCCTATATATAGTTTAAAAGGTACTACAATCACAATCCTGGGTTCGACTCTAGGGCAGCACAAGGCCTTTCTGTGTGGAGTTTGCATGTTCTCTCTGCAAGTTTTCCCCTGGTGCCCCGGTTTCCCCTACCCTTAAAACATACACAATATGGTCCACTCTGGGCCAGGACTCCACTGAAAAAGAGATTCCAAATCTCAGCAGGACTTTTCTGGTTATATAAAGGGCAATAAACTGAACGAGGGTTGCCAAAGCCTTAACCTGCAGATAGAGGACGCATACAAGTTTTTCTCATTCTCGGTACATGGACAGTCCACATGTGAAAGCTCAGGACATCCAGAATTCACTCACTGAGGCTGCACTAGCACTGATTCATGATTGGTTGCAGGTGCTGGGGTTTAGATAGTGATAATTCAGAGCATTTTAGGTTTAAATCAACTGGATTTCAGGGCTGAAAGTGGCAACCCAAATGGACACTCATGTCAGCGCTTTTCCACCTTCAAGTCACTCAAAGCGCTTTGCATCACCCGTTCACACATTAATACACCAGTGTACGCAGACACTGGGGGCGAGGTGGGATACGTGTCTTGCCCAAGGACACAATGACAGCATTCATCTGGTACAGCTGGAATCACACAACCAACCTGTGACCATTCTACCGAGAGCATAATTCAAACTGCAAACCTTCAGATCAGTGGACAAACAATCTACCAACTGGGTTACTGTTGGTAAATTCTTCTTCTTTGTGATTCGTCTTGAGAAACAAAACACCAAATAACAAATAAATGGGATGTGAGATCTCTGGGTCACACAGGAGGGCTTCAAGGAAAAAATGTTGAACCGTGATACGAGCTCAGGTCTGCTTCTGTTTTCAAATGTGAACACAACCACAGTCTTGTGTTTGGTAATCATTTTCAGTCCTTATCAGATGAAGACACTTTCTTTAGTGTTTGCCATTGACTCCTTGTACCCACAACCTCTCCCTCAGCTGGAATGTGCTGCTTCAGGGCACGCTGGAAATATGTTGCTGTTGCTACACTTTGCTCTGTCAATGGTTTTTCTGATCAAAGACACACTCCAACAGATGAGATTTTCCTTTCAACAGAATACAACAGTCAGATTGTGATATTTGAGTTCTGGGTGATTGCGTCATGTTGCATCAGCTCTTGTGATGGTCTGGGAGCTGCTCTGAGGACTGCCATGATCATGTCTATATAAACTTACCATTCAATATATAATAAAAGGCTCAATAATTATCACATGTACTGTATTGCAAATGTAAGGATTTTTATTTATTTTTTTTTACAATTTTTCCCAATGTATTTGAACAAAATTGATCTTGCCCAAGTACAGATATATTATAAGCATAAGTATAAGTTGCTCTTAAGGTCAAAATAACCCCGCCGTGTACTGTCGGCATCTCATTATAAAACTTCTATTGTCCGAGAGTCAACAACCCTGTGTTATCGTGCTAGTTTTTGTTAGTTTTACCATGATGGTCAAACTCTGCTCTGGTAATTGAGTTGCCTGACCTGCCAGTCCCTTTTACATTCTGAACGAAGGGTCTACAAGTGGACGATAGAGGCTGAAAATCCTCCGTCCCAACTTCAGAAGGTCAAACCAGAGTCACTAATTTGCATCACGTCTTTCTCAAATGCAAGACTTCTCCTTTCAAAAATTCTCGTAACATTCAGAGCTAAATACTGTATATATTATTTTGCCTGAGATAACTAAGCAGCCATGTTTGTTTTTGACACAAATGGACCATCCATCTCTCTGATTGGTTACTCCGTCTGTCAATCACGCCCTCTGAAATCGGGGAGACAGGACATGGCTCCAGACCCACTTGTCTTTGCAGAGTTTTGTCAAAGTGTGTGGTTCTGGCTGGACCGGTATGTAACTGAGAGTTGAAAAAAGTGCTTATAACCTCGTGGTGAATAATTAGGATTCTCTGAGGTAAATGAGGAATAACTTCGGACCACTGCAAAAAGTTTAAATGTTTAGTAAATGTTTTTTTTTTTCATTAGAACAAACTACTTAAGTGTTTAATTGAGCCATTTTATTATTTTTGGTTTATTTAGGAATGGTTTTACTGGAATTGGTTTCGGATTGGCTATTTTAACATAGGCCTGTCATATCAGCGTATCGTGGGACAATACTTTTTGGGGTCAATATTTATCTTATGTACATTCTCTTTGTAGTACTGGGATATTTCTGGTTATTTTTTGCCTGTATGATAATATTTAAGCCATAAAAGATTGAATTAATAACTTTGAAGACTCATTACAGATGCAAACTAAGTACTTAAGTGTTTCATTCTACTGTTTATTTATTGCAGATCATCATTTTATAACAATATTGAAGATTTAGAATAGTGTTTGTGGTTTAAATCTGCTCTTGGCTTTTTGTGACAATGGCATAAATTAGTTTTAATATTATCGTTGATCATCTATTTTAACAGTTGTCTACTTCCCTACAGTTTGGCTAATAGAAGATAAAAGAGGGGCATGGCATGGCACTGGCAAAAGCTAAGAAACTGCAATATATACAGAGAAGTACTAATAAACAGCACCTCCAGAAATGCGAGCAGCCTTGAGCTAATTCAAGCTACTGTAACTCCACGACTTCTCCTTTCTGCTTTTTTGTACAACCTTATAATATAAAATGGAAGCATTCAGACAAATACTTTGAATTGATGGAAAAAGCGAAGTAAGTATATTGTGAGAATTGCTCTACTGATTAATTATATGCAACCATAAATAAACACTGTGGTGGGAGTTCTGCTTCTTCGCTCTCATGTGTGAAAGAATGTCAAAAGTCCTTTGGATGAGTTCATGGGAAAATGTGACGACTTAGACCAACCTACACTGACCTTTACCATTATCTCATATGCAGATAAGACCCACCTTTCCGCTCCAATGGCACTCTCCTGGCACTCTCCTGGCACTCTCCTGGCACTCTCCTGGCACTCTCCTGGCACTCTCCTGGCACTCTCCTGGCACTCTCCTGGCACTCTCCTGGCACTCTCCTGGCACTCTCCTGGCACTCTCCTGGCACTCTGGCGGTGCAATGAGGAGCATCGTAGCTCCACTGTAGTCATGTCACTCTATAGACAGGCCCGCTCTCTCTCTCTCCTTATTACATCACCGTCACGCACATGACCTATGACCTCAGGGAGTCCCCCGACTGTAGTACCATCTGCAGTTTAAAGAGGGACTAAACACCTAAAGTCCGCCCACAAACACACTTCAAACAGACCTGCTAAACTGGGGAGTAGGTGGAAAACTAAAAAAGAGAGCAAAGGTGGAGGAGGGGCGGTGTCTGGACCTCTGAGGAACAGTGCGATTGGTCTAACAGGTGTTTGGTGCAGCCAGGTGTTTGTAATCAGAAACACCTGGCTACAGACGCTGTAATCAGGGCAGTACTGCGTGATGTCACATAGTACTTGAATTTGCAATGGCCACTGGAGGCAGAGCACACTAATTTTTTACTGTTTTTACCAGAAAGCTGCAAATATACCTAGTCTGCATATAGATTAACCAGGAACAGTAGACTAAACTATTAAAATGCCATATACATTATCATTCAGTCCTCTGTTAAAATCCCTTATACTGTACAACATTCTCAATAGACACCACAGCTGAATATTGCGTGCGTCTGTCCATGCATGCGCGAGTATAAGAGGCTTACTCTGAACACGTAGCATCATAAAACAAGAGCTCCGACTGCAATCTGCACACCGCCCTCCTAGCATTTCCCATCATGCATCAGTGTTTTGGGCCATGCTCCAGCAGACAGCTCGACCCATAGAGACCCTGCACATCTGTCCACAGCTCCAAAGCCCTGGCGCATTTATCTCATTATGTATTTGGTATGGGTTCAAATGGACTATCACCAGTTCAAATTCTGATTGTTTTTTATAGAATTAAAGAGTAAGGATCTCAAAATGATAGAAAATCAGATACTAATCGATACTAAAGCTAGCAGCGAAACTAGATACTAATTTGAGGAGGTATCAATGCTAAAAAAAACAATCATTCACAGGACAGAAATTAGCCTTTCCTGAATAGCTTTAGAATGATCTTGAGATGTATCAGAAAAAAATATAAGACCATATAAACTAGTATACACACATGGATCACTATGGAACCTACCTGGAAGAAAGTACTACCATTTAATATTGAAAATCACATTCTATTGTCTAAATAAATATTTTTTTTATTATCATCGTGGTATCGGGAACGGCATTGAGTATCGTGTCTATATAGTATTGAAATCAAGTTTGAAATTTTAGTATCGTGGCAAAACTACTAAAGAGTAATAGGACTAAACACCACCAAGAAATGCAGTCTGGGAATGGAACTGACTCGATGTAACAGTGCACGTCTGCTGTAGTGAATTACGACCCCTGCAGTACTTCCACACCTGTTGTACTGAATGAGACACACTTCTCCTCCACTGACAAAATACAAAGAAAATGTTTTTTTCTATAACAAGTCCGGTCAGAGCAATGTGGATTAGTTTGAAGTCGGGATTCACTTCATACTTTAAAGGGGGTGTTACTCTTCTATGGGATATTAACTCTAATTGAAAATGTTACATTCAACAAAAACAACAAACTCTATGTTTAATGAGTTTCTGTTTTTTTTTTTACGCCGAGTCCGCCCTCCCTTTGCTCTATGCGCTAAATCACTCAGTTTAATATCTCATGTAGTATTTACTCACTGAGGCTTTAGAAACGGCGACAAAGATGTGCAGAGGAAGGGCACTGTAGCAACCACAAGCGAATACAGGTAGAAAATCGAGTATGAACACAACCAAAGCCAAGGACTTTGAGTCACTGATGTAAAAAATTAATCTTTTATCCACAGAGCTCAAAGTCTCCATAAATCAGGCAGAGCTACACTGTGGTCAGGCCTGTAAAAATGTTGTTATCCTTGGGCCAGGCACTTCATTGTACCACATGTTCCCCATGAAACTTCTAATACTCATAGAAAGGTGTTTAATATGTACAACTAGTTCTTGTTCCTTTTTATGGATTTTATGGGCTGTGTCAGCTTTGAGCATGTCTGAGTGGAGGGTGAATTGTGTGAAGCTGTATTGTTTTGATGTGTTCAGACGTAATGTGAGGAAACTGCTGTAGAGCAGAGTGACAAGGAAACTGTGCAGGTGTGAGAGCCGTCATGGCCGCCCTCTGCGCACCAGACCAGTGAGTCAACATCACTCACTATAACATGAGCCTGCTCTGTCAGACTCCCACTGAGCTGCAGGGCTGTAAAACACGAGAGAATGTTTAAAGAATTAAGTACGACGAGCTACAGGCTAATAGACAGAGACAGATAGCTGTGTAAAATAATAAATACTGTACAGGCTTAACCAGAGTTTTGGGTATTGGTTCTGAGTTGGGCACTGGTTCTATGATATTGGTTAAAAGCTACGCAACATAACTGAAAATGTTTTGTGAGAAGTTATTTGTGTTGTAAGGAAAGATATCTCGGGGTCTTGTTCCCGAGTGAGGGAGGCGCGGCACACAGGTGGAAAGGTGCGGCGTCTGCAGTGATGTGGACGCTGTATCGATACAGTCGGCAGAGCGTCACAGCAGGGGGGGGGCGTGGTCTGGCATGCAGCGCGTGGCATGCAGCATGTAGGGGACATTCTGTTCAAGTCCATGGGAAATGCTGCTTTTTCCTCTCCTTTGTGAAGTTTCCTGGTAGATTAATGTGTATTTTAAGCACAACTAATACAAGTCAGACCTCTGTTTACATTCTTGGATAATTATACAAATTTTGGGTTGTAGAACTTAGGGATGGGCAATATATAGGTTCCATTGGAGGTATCGATATTCAATACTGATATTTGATACCCATGTTTTTTTTTTTCACTGGCCCATTCTATCTGTGACTATGTGTCATTCCCAGACTGTTCTCAGTGTATCAGATTTGCGTTTTTGAAAAGACTAATAACTAAAAAATTTAAATAAAGGATATGGCTGTAAGTTTACACAATCATGCAACACGTTATGTTATATCCAACATAAATACATTTTGTTTTTTTAAGTGAAAAGTTAGTTTGTGATCCTTACTTCAACTTAACATAAAGAAAATACTTGTATCATAAATAAATCGGTTATGAGCCACAGCCACAGGACAAATATTGGATATCGGTATAGACTAAAAAAAATCCATATTGGCCCATCACTAGTTTTTCGACTTTATTCCTTGATTTGTGTCTGTATTTGGCAGAATAAAACTTCACATTTGCTCTTCTTGTTGTAGTTGTTGAACAGTGGAGGACAGAGCAGCTCCTCTTCGTTAAAATTAATGGTGTTTCTGACTCTGATGTCTCGAGTCAAAATGTTTCAAATGCGCTGCTGAAACGTTGGACCACAAACTTTGCATGTGAACCCTGCCCCAGATGCAGCAGTCTGAACACAGCCTTAGAGAGGTGAGTGAGTAGGAGTAGAGCCACTGCTAATCCACATCAAGAGCTGGACCTGGATTAACCGAAACAAGACGGATGGTATCCACTTTCAAGCTTCAAACTGGTTTATATTGGGTATTAATTAAAATATCAATACAAGAACTCAAGAAAATCCGTTTTAATGTGTTTTGACTAATTTAGAAAGTATACAATTACTTTGGTTTTCAATTTCACATAAAAGAAGAGAATGAAATCCACTAGGAGCTTGTGGTTTGGCTGATTGTAACATGACTCAAGAATGCTGGGTACACAGACTCATTTAAGGTCCACCCTCTGGAGCAGTTGTCATGCAGTTGGCTTATGGCATGAATGAATATTTTACACTTGCTTCTATTCATGTCACCCATTAATAATGTATTGGTCTATTATAGAGAGGCAGGCCGTGGCAGATGAGCAGCGCACCAGCTAATCTCTCTAATGTATGTGACCTATAGTGTGGAGGAGGCATGGACACGGCGAATACATTTAAGAGCAAACATTTGAGAAAAGACTGAAATATGAACTGCAAAATGATTACAAGAGACTGCAAGAAAATATCCAAACTGGTGTTTTGAAGGTTTCAGGTGTCAAAAGTTTGGACACGTTTGACACTACAATTTTTTTTCTTTATATGTATGACTATTTACGTTGTAGATTCTCTGGAGGGAATCAAAACTATGAATGGACATGTATGGAACGTAAAATGTGTGAACAATACAAACATGTTTTATATTTTAGATTCCTCAAAACAGCCACTCTCTGCTTTAATTAACCAGTTAATTAACCATTGGACTGAGATAGCACCTTTCATGTTACCCAAAGTGCTCAACAGTGCATTTCTCATTCACTTCATGCTTGGTGGAGGTAAGGTTCTATCGTAGCCACAGCTGTCCTAGGGTAGAATGATAGAAGCAAGGCTGCCAATCTGTGCCATCAGCCCATCCAACCACCACTGACACTCACACACACACCACATTCATATTAGGCAATGTGGATGAAGTGTCATTCCTAGTGGTCTCTCATCTAAGTACTACCCAGGCCCAGCCCTGCTTAGCCTCTGAGATCTGATGAGATTAGACTTTGACAAGCCTGTATGTCCAGGACCACTGCTCTGGACACGTGGCATTCCACTGATGAACCTAGACAAAGCAAAGCTGTGAAGCACAACAAAGGGTGACGACGCAATATAAATTTAACTTTTGTTTTTTGCTACAGTTCCATGCATTTTGACCCATATATTTGATCTCTTCAATTTAGGAAGTAGTAAACAAACAGAAAAAACACTGAATAAAAGGGTGTGAGGGCCCAAACTTTTGACTGGTATTGCAGAATTACAATATTGAGTATAACCCGTATCAAAAATTGTCAAAGGTTGTAAAAAAGTTGTTTAAAATAAAAAGAGCAGAAACTTGTGGTGCAATCAGGACAAAGATATAAGATGATCAATGCAGTACATTTACTTTTGAGAGAAAACTTGAATCTCAACCAAAACATTGAAGTTTTATTACATTTCTGATTGCCAAAATATAATCTGAGTATTGTTTTCATGAAAATCATCTTAAAGCCACAGTATATAACTTTTAGCGAAAAATAATAGACTAAAAAAAAGCATATGTGTTGGGTTTTTATTTTGTTGTTTTTTTGGTGGGAGTTTTTAGATTTTTCTATTTCCACTGAATCAGGTCATGTTCCACCTTTAGAGAGTTACATAGAGCAGAGGGAGGTGCTCAGGCAGAGCTCAAGCACCTGCCCCTTTGTGCCCTCATCAACATTTTTGGCGGGTTTAATATTTGGACAGTAAGACAGTAGATGTGTAAAAGTTGTTTTAAACACCACTATTCTATAAAAGAATGTAGCTGGCGCTCCCCCTCTCTCCTGCCTCTCGCAGATGTGCATTTGCCTGTTGCAGCTTCCTCGTGTGTCTTAAGCATTGCAGCACACAGCGCCAAAGTATCATTTCTTGGAAAATATCAGCTCAATTCTTATAAAAGCAACATAACACATAAGCCTTGGTGCTTGAACAAAAGTTTCAGACTGAACTGTCTAAAATATAAGTTAATAACAAGTATGTCATAAAGGTATGCCAGTTCCTCTGACTGTTTTGAAACTTGGATAGAAGAAGTTAAAACAATGGACCTGGCACTATTGTTCTGTAATGGGATTTCTTCACCTACAGCCCGGATTACGGGAAATGTCACTTATTTTATCACAAAGGGAAGGACCCCCCCTCACACACTCCTTTATGGCTCTGTCTCTCATTTTTGTTACATTCTTACTGGTCCCTCAGCTCTATTATACGCATGCACAAAGCTTTGCTGCTAAACCTCATCATTCACACACCTAAAAGTTATTTCTAAAGAATCAAAATCGTTCAAGTTCAATTTAAGTGAAATGGAAAAGTGACCTTTTTACTTGGTTGAGCACCTTCCCCTCAAAATGTCTGAGCACTGATACTGTACCTTTTACTTACAATTTCAATCAAATTTTAGGGTTCCATGTCTTAAACATTTCCATAATTGCACTAAAACTGTCCCTATCTGGCTGCCATAGGAGTTATTGTGTTTGCTAGCTTTCAGTTCCTCCTCAGTCATTCACATCCTCAGCTCTGTGCTCAAACAGGAAGTGGCTGCTATAATAAAAGAGAGTGTGTGTGAGTGTGAGCGTGTGTGTGTGTGTGTGTGTGTGCGTGCGTGTGTGTGTGAGCGTGTGCGTATGAGAGCGTGTGTGTGTGTGTGTGTGTGTGTGTGTGTGTGTGTGTGTGTGTGTGTGTGTGTGTGTGCGCGTGTGTGTGGGAATGAGGCATTATCTAGCACACAGCTGTCTGGACCGTCAGGGAGGCTCCAGTCTGATAGTGCAAGAAGAAGCACTGTTCATTTTAAAAAAGGAACGAACTTATGTGTTTTGTTCGATTTGATCCAAAAATCTGCAAAAAAGGGTTCTTTTTTTTTATGCAACATTAGAATATGAATTATGTCATCTCAGTTTAAAAATATATATAAAATCAACAAACTGTTTTTCAAGATATATTTTTACCATGTTTCTGAATGATGAAAAATGAGGATCATTGCCATAGCAATTAAAGAGGGGGCACTGTTCAAGATGGACTTTTTGGTTGGTGATTTTATGTCACACATGCATGTTTGAGTAATCTAGTGACCTCTCGCACTATTCGAGCTCTCCTTATCGTTAGCAGTACGATCCTGTACAGGTTCCTTATTTATCGCAGGGGTTACGCTCTAAAAATAACCCGCAATAGACGAAATCCGTGAAGTAGTCAGCTTTATTTTTTACAGTTACTATATATCTTTTAAGGCTGTAAAACCCCTCACCACACACTTTATATACTTTTCTCCGACAGGCATTAACATTTAAACACTCTCAAAGTTCAAACCTTCGTATATTATATCCCCCTTCATCCAAAGTGTTTCTGAAATTTGTCAATGCAGAATGTTTCATCGACATTGTGGGTTTTGTCGGGGAGAAAACTTGCAAACATACAGCACTTTAGAGTCACACTGCGATCCAACATTTATGTAAATTTGGCTGAACACATTCTGTACTTTACAGGAGACACGGCACGGAGGAGCCAGATGGTCTACAGTCCCTTAGTCAATCAGAACGCAGAACACAATGCACATTTATACTCTGTAAAAAAAAACATGCAAAATTCCACACAAAAAAATACACGAAACAGCAAGACCGCGAAAGGTGAACCACGATATAACGAGAGACCACTGTACAAGGCTTAGCCCACAACCCTACGTCCCTAACGTCTCTGCATGGCAATTTTTTCACAAAAATGTACAAGAAAAATACATATATACAAGCATAGGATACTGTACATAACAATTTGGCATACCTGATATGATGTGCAGTAGTTTCATTAACAGGATCATGCTAATTGTGTTGCAATAGCACTCTGAAGGGGAATTGACTTAGTGCAGAGAGCAAGGAGGGGAGAAACTGCAACTAGTTCAATATCTTAATACATTTTCGGAAAATAAATATAAAATTAAGAATTCATTCTCCACAAAAGTGCATTACCCCCCTCCTTTACAATTTAAAACTAAATATTATACTTTCTGAATGGTGAAATGTCCTCAAAATATCGCCTATAAGGAGGATGCTAACCCACATGAACAGCCTTCTTCCAGCTGTGACAGAGCCTGCACTTGACTTTGCTAAAGCCGGACTTGGGAACCTGCGTGTGCTCAGTTCACACTGTAATCCCGCTGCTCTTTTGAGAGTAGCAGATGATTCGAAGCAGGCCCGGTCGGGAGATTATAGCTCGTCTACTCATTTACCTCACAGCCAACGCTTTATCACAGTCACAGCGGAGCAGGGCTGCAGAGGCCTGTTGGAAACAAGACACAGCAATCTGATTAAGCCATTCTTATTCACCAAACTGGATTAAAGCTCTGGTAAGGTCAAGGCAACGCAGGCACTAACCAGACAACAGGGAGGGAAGTAGAGATGGGGTGAGGCTGGGTCAACTTTTGATACCATAGACGTCTCCTGGGGCTGCACAAAATATTGCATAATAGAGACTGACCGATACGTTTTCTTCATGGCCGACGTGATACTGCTTGTTTAGAATCCTGAGCAACCGGTGGCCGATTTTTTTTTTTTGAGGCGATATGTAGGGCCGATTTTGATAATTTTCCCCAAATTATGTCAAATAAATTTACTTCAAATTCCCCCCAAACCCATTTTTTTTACCACAAACCTAACACAGCTCTGTGGTTTTGTGCAGCCATCTCTTCGTACTAAAATGGTAACATAAAGACTTTTATGTATTTTTTAGGCAGCAGATCGACCAAAACAAAATATCGGCCTATGCTGGAGGTTTAAGGCAAATAGCAGATGCGCTAAAAAGGAGCGGGATTCGAACCGTCAACCTTCAGATCAGTGGAAAAACAAGTTTTCATAGTGGTCGATCTCTATTGACAAAAATATTCAGATTCTACACATGTTCAAACTTAGCAAAAAGTATTTCGTTTGGTTAGTTTATTCAAGCCGGAACCCCGCGTGGCCCGAAACCCCCGCTGCCTCGTGAGGAGTCACACAGAGCAGCGTGGGCCGGCTCATGTTTACTCTGAGATAAAGGCCGTTTCAGAGCGCAGGGCCAGTTTCAGCGAAGGTTTGTGAGTGGTGCCGTGCTCAGATCCGTCTGTCACAGGAGACTCTTCTTCCCACACACCTGCTCAGACTGTCTGTCACTACCACTACAACAAGCTGTCAGAGCACTGTTCACACCTGCTCATGTACTCATAGGTACACAGGTATACGGGTACACGGGTCTCGAGGTACACAGCTACAGTTGAGAGGGGGGTCTATCTATCACTATCACTACAACAGGCTGTCAGTTCACCGCTCACACCTGCTCATACACAGTGACAGGGATACAAGATGCCTGGCCTGTCGAGACTACATGCTTTTACCGTTTAATATTTCAAAAACACATATATTCTGAAACTGGATCCTGTCTTCACGAGTTCACATGAGCTTGACTGACAAATGGACCGATCGATCAGAGAAATGCATGGTCTGTACAACTCAAAACAAACGTGAAATCAATGACACGAGGATGTTCAAGAGGAGTCGTCTGACGCTCACTGTAGTCTGCTTCTAGAGTCTCCTGTATTTCAACAAAAAGTAGGAGTGACATTGCCTTGGATCCAGAATACAAACTTCTCCCAATACTTTCTTGTCACCCATGAATCTCTCCCCGAGTTCAGATGGGTGTTATTGACAGGTAGATTAGTCCATATTACAGTGGTCCCTGGTTTATCGTGGGGGTTATGTTCTAAAAATAACCCGCAATAGGTGAAATCCGCAAAGTAGTCAGCTTTTTTTACAATTATTCTATATGTTTTAAGGCTGTAAAACCCCTCACCACACACTTTATACACTTTTCTCACACAGGCATTAACATTTAAACACTCTCAAAGTTCAAGCCTTCGTATATTATATCGTCCAAAGCGTTTCTGAAATTTGTCGGTGCAGAACGTTTCATCGACATCGTGGGTTTTGTCGGGGAGAAAACTTGCAAACATACAGCACTTCAGAGTCACACTGCGATCCAACATTTATGTAAATTTGGCTGAACACATTCTGTACTGTACAGGAGACGCAGCACAAAGGAGAATGATGGACAATGGTCTACAGTCCATGAGCCAATCAGGACGCAGAACACAATGCACGTTCATACACTGTAAGAAAAAGCATGCAAAATTAAACCAAAAAAAAAATCAGCGCAACAGCGAGACCGTGAAAGGTGTAGTGATATAGTGAGGGAGAACTGTATATCAAATGTGGCTGCTTATAAGGGAAAAGAAAGGGATGCATTCGGTTTAAAGAGATATTTGGGATTCAAGTACACCGAAGCAGTTGCCTTTCACTCTCCTGTCCTGACCATGTATGACTGTAACTATGACTGCATTAAAAAACACAGTTCACACCGCTGAGAGGAGGAGCACTGAGGGAAGCTGTCACTCAGGGCTTTAGTACAGAGGGCGCTACCATCCTGACTCATGCTCATAAGTCGCAGCAAATCACACCTACCATGTACCTTACAACTTAAAGGCACGGTGCCAGATCTTAAGAAAAATTCAGAACTAGTTTATTTTAAACAGTTTGCAGCAGTCCAAAGTTATTCCTCACATACCTTATGCAGTCAGAGCATCCTAATTATTCACTGCAATGAGTTTATAAGCGTGTTTCGCAACTTTCAGAGATGAGAGCGGAGTTTTGCCATCATGGTAAAGTTAGTAACAATTAGCATGATAGCAACGCACTTCCTGATTATCAGATAGTAAAATGCTGCAGACAGAACACAACTAACTTATATAGGGTGGCCCAAAAGTCACTGACACTTTTAAATCTTCAATAGCTCCTATAATTCTTAAGTTACACTCACCAAACTCTAGCAGTACATAAACTGAACCTTCAGAGATTTTTGACAATATATACGGTTATAATTGTTCACTTACACTTGAACGTATCACTACTTAAACTAGGGGGAGTAAAAATTACCAAATTTTTTAAAATAATGTTTTTTAAGTGCCCACTATTTTCGGTTTGGTACTGAATAGCCAGATCCAACACACTTTGAATAACATTTGAAAGTATTTCCGGGCTTATGGCTCTTATTTGATCCTCGATATTATGTTTTAAGTCGTTTATTGTCTGAGGCTTATTCACAAACACCTTTTCTTTAAGATAGTCCCACAAGAAGAAATCGGGACTAGTCAGGTCTGTGGAGCTCACATACTGCCCCCTGTCTTGCTCACTACTTATTATTCCTTAATGTCTTTGAAAACGACTTATTATTCATCAATGGCATTTACACTTGGGGCAACTGGTATTAAAATGTCGACGGTAACACTGCTGAGTTTCTGAATTTGACCCATGTGACTCAAAGGACGAGTGTTCGTTCCTCTGTGCTATATTTGCTCATATTAATGTCAGAAGGGTAGTTCTAAATGCTCTGAAAAAATAAAAAAGAAAAATATTTAGAAACAAAAGAGTTATGAATTTTTTTCAACTGTATTAACATCAAGACTAGATAGAGGCTCTTTAACCATGAAACAATATGGCTGTCAAAAAAAGTTGAACAGAGCCTTGGAGTGATGTGACACAATGAGACAATTTAATATACCATAATACTGTCTGCTCAGTGTGGAGAACGAGCTATAAAAGATCCATCAAACATTATAAACTAAAGTTATACCAATGAAAAATTAGTGAAATTACAATCATATTGGGCATATTGACTTGAAGAAGTGTATACAAGTTATCCATCATTTATGAATAGGTGAAAGGAAATATGACAAAGCCCAAACAAAGGCTCTGTGACTGTGGGAAGAGAGGAGGTGGGCAGGGCAGTATCAGGTGGCTCCGTCTGTGTCTGAGAGAGACTGAGGCTAATGTGAGCCCGCACCAGCCTCCTCCCGCCCAGTCCCTCTGCTTCCACCGTGCTGGGGATATGTGACTCATCTGTAGTACTAGAACAAAAAATGATTTAACATTTAGGATGGGCAATAATAACAAAAAATAACACATTTTCTTGATCTCAATGGGGATATTCTTCAGACAATATTATGGGGATCCATCAGAAATGTGCTAAAATTTGCCTGTAGATGTCTTGGTGGAAGTACTGAACAAAAAGTGAATGGGCTGTACTTAAATATGACTTCACTGTGCTCCCTGATATGACGTTAGCGTGTTCAGATCAAATATCGCTTTTACTGATAACATTCTTCTGCTGATTTATTCTTTATTACAAAAACATTGAACATGACGGCCAAGTTATTTATGTTGTAATTTGGGTGTTTTGGTTGTCAAGACTATCATCCAGTCAGGATAACTGGTTGCCAGTTTCAACTCTGGAATCCAGCAATCCAATTCATCACCTCCTAAACCCCAGCACCAGCAGCAAGGCCAGTCATAATATATTATAATATTGTAACTACTTCATGCCATTTTACAATCACTGTAAAGCTGGATGTTCCCCCATAAATATTCTAAATGCACAATATGGTTAAAAAGCACAAACTACAATAAATAAACAGCAGAATGAAACACTTAAGTAGTTATTTTGTATCTATAATAAGTCATAGATGTTATTTATTCAACGCTCTACCATTCAAATCTTATCATAGTACAGCAAACTAACAAAAAATCTCACACTAGTACAAAGAAAAAGTACACAAGATAAATTAACATGACAGGCCTACCTGCAGTCAATCATGAATCAGTGCTAGTGCAGCCTCTACAGCTCAGTGAGTGAATTCTGGAGGTTCTGAGCTTTCACATGAGGTGTCCATATACTGAGAATGAGAAACACTTGTATGTGTTGTCTGTCTGCACGGTAAGGCTCTGGCAACACAGGTTCAGCTGTGATTCCTAGAGCTACAGTTACTTTAAACACAAAACTGCAGTAATATCACTTTATACATCTTCATGAATATCTTATCTTTGATTACCTGTATTCAAATCATACTTGCATCATCATGAGGGGACATGTAAAATGGACTTTTATGAGCTTTTAAGCATGTTATAACTGTTCCCTTATTGGTTTACTCAGAGTTCAAATGTGAGGCCTATGAGCAGCAGGTTTCCCTAATGTTCACTAATGATATATTCAAATATACGTATAAGCATACTTATATTTAGGGCTGCAAGATTAATCACAACTGAATTGAAATCACAATCGAAATGACCATAATTTTCTACAAAAACAACAAAATATTCTGTCTTATTCTGCAAAAAACATGTTCTGAAATGTGATTCTTGTATTAGTTTGTCATTTCATATTTCATTATTATTAAAACATAAATCGCAAATCTAGTCGTTCAGTCCTATACTTACACTACTTGCACACGGAGCTGCCAACAATCCTACACGACCCTTATTGGCTCATAGTATGCTCCTAATGTGTAAGTAATGTGTTTTGAGTGGGTTACCCTCATGGCTGTGCTGTAATGACCACCTCAGTGCGATCGATATCAGAGCCATCTAATGCATTCTATCATCAATAATACAACGCGGCTGACTTTAGCCTCTGCTCCCGCCTCCCGCAAAACCATCAGAGTTTCATATCTGGACAGATTTATTTCATAGACAACATTTTGGTAACAGCACACTCTGCTCACATGAAGACAGAAATAACAGGCTAAAAAAGGCCAGTTTGGAGCCGGGGTGAGTAAGCTGATAGTCTGTTTGGGAGACACCAGGCCACGCAAACTTTCACTCAATAAAGAGACATATGGATTTAAACATAATGCAGTCAGTCTAATACATGTCAGCCAAAACATTATGACCACTGTTGATTCGAAGAACATCAACAGGGCGGGACTTTTTGGCAGATTTTAAACATCAAGTATTAAAAGTAACTAAAAAATAAGGTTACTTTGCGTTCTAGACGTAGACAAGAGAGTGTGACGTCACCCATAGCATTCGGCTCCAGTCAAATGAAGCTCATCGAGGCTAGTGGTTAAAGGGGTGAATCAGAGCCAATCTGGAGCGAGGCTGTTGAAGGTCGTCCCGTCTGCACCTCTGGTTTACAAGGGAGTAGGCGCTTGGCAACGCTGTCAATCAAACCTGTTGCTAACGCTACTGGAAGCGACCTCAGGGAATTAAGGCGCCTGATTTGCCTGTTATTAATGTTCATACCTTGATTTACGGACACAATAGCAAAATAAAAATAGCAGGATCACGTAAAGTGGGATAATACAAACATTCTAAGACCAAACTGACAAGCCTGACAGGAGCAGTCACTTACAGATTTTGGATGGAGCTAGTTCTACACAGGGAAATTTGAGTCTGAGCCATGCTTCAGCCCGTGCCTGTGGGAAACCCTGTCAGGAGCAGTGGGCTACAGGTTGATTGCTTTGCTCTGCAGTCTTTGCTACTTTTCATTGTCAAAACCTCATACTGACATAGTCTCAGTTTGATGCTTCGATTGTTGATTCTGTCAGTCTCCTGTGTTATTTCTTTCGTTCCCTTTTTTTTGCTCATAAAATGCATTTATCTCCTGTCAATCGCGATCATAAGAAATCAAGGAGATCACTTAAAGGTCCTATATTACGCAGCAACCCCTTATTATTACTCTGTGTACATCTCCAAAGCTCAAAATGCTCTGTTCCACCTTGTGATGTCATGCAGTGGTAGTTTTCAAGTTAACAGCTGCCCTTTATCTTTTGTTCAGTAGGGATTGGCAGATGTAGAGCTAAAATCATCCAAATGATTCTAGTGTATGAAGTTTAAAAACACAATGGAGTACTTCCTGTATCACCACATGACATCACAAGGTGGAACAGAGTGTTTTCTGTTTGAGAGAAGAACTCAAAGCCTAAATATGCAGGGTTTGTGTGTTGAACATGTGTGAATGAAATAAAACTCAACTCCAGATATGTTTTTGATGAGGAAACAACATTATAACATAGATAATCAAAACTCAAACCGCCTAAAATGTTTCCTTCTGTTACTCCTTTCATGTGACAGATGCAAAAAGCAACTTCCATCACTAGCACACATGCTTTGGAACTGTTCCAGTACATTATATTCAAAAGCCTATTTGATACTTTGTTGCAAAAATTCTTAATAAACCACTTAAGCTAGTCCAACCCTTGCTCTCTTTGGAGTGAAGTCGGCAGCTGTCGAACTCATAAACCCTCGAGTCAGTGAGACGTTTTGTGATGCTGTTGGAGCACAGATTCATTTACTAAACTGGAAACAAAAAAGCATTCCCTTTTCATTTGCTGTTAATGAAAGACATTATTAGACATTTACGGTTTCAAAAAATAAGGCACTTGCTTAAGAGTAATTTGAGATTATTTTGCTCAACATGGCAACCATTTATAGATTTCTATAACTCTACAAATGTGTGATTACTGAGCTGAAAAGAAGTTATTTGGTGAATCCTGCTGCTGTTCACTGACCTCTGTTTTGTTTTGGTTTATTTAGTTTTTTTGGTCATCTATATTACATTGAAAAAAAGGGGGAAAAAAATAAATCAGGGAGACAAAATATGGTTCCATGTATTTAAGTTGTGTGGTCTTGGCCAAACAGGCAAATATGTTCTGGAGTTCCTATAGGATAAGTCTATTACAGGAAACCCATCCAGACACACAGAGGCCCATCTGGGAATCTTTCTTTCTTCTATATCTTTATTTATACAGGGGGATCCTGTATAGCACATGGGCTCTCTTTTTCATGGGTGCCCTGTTTAAAATACAAGACAAGCAGAAAAACAAAGTACCCAAGTCTAAAAAAAAAAATTAAAAGCAGGTGCAGGAGTGTGTATAAAAGATCGTTTCCAGATTACAAAATTGCGATTATGTCACCAATGTATCCAGTTTTGCTTTTCCTTGGAGTGTACTTCATTTTTGTGAAGCAGAACAGCTAAATCCCTCTTTCTTGTCCTTAGTTTTATGCAGCCATGTCAAAAATATACTGTTCCTGTTCATATGCTGCACATGTGTCAAGGTCTGTGGGCCCAATGTGGCCCGTTACGTCATTTTATGTAGCCCACGACAAAGTAAATTAAAAGGTAGGACTATCTTAAAATATCAGTTTATCAGGAGATAGTTACACAGCCATTTTTTCACATCTATGCAAATTGATATGCAATGTCTGCAAATTGAATAAATAATAAATATAGAAATGATTTAATTAACAAGATTAAAACATAGTTGCATTTATTTTACATGACATTTAGTTACATTTAGTGACATTTATCTTAGTTACATCTGGCCCTTTGAGAGCAACCGTTTTGTTGATGTGGTCCTTTGTGAAAATGAGTATGACACCCCTAATATACTGAATGATAAGTTGATATTGTATTTATCATGACAGGCCTATTTGCATCCATGCTACATCCTACTAACACTGTTCTGTCCTGGAAAGCCCTGACTCTGAACAAGGAACCTCTTCAGACAATCCTCCCACTGGCCAAAACATGAATGAAGTTACACACAAAAACAGGACGTGGCCTGCCCCGAGAGAGGGTTACAGAGAAGTGCACAGTGAGTCAGACATGGGAATCAGACATGTGAATAAGACATGTGAATACAAGAGAGAGGCTGATGTCAGCAAATACATCACACTGCTGCTGTTGGCGGTGATGGTGGTGGTGCATTTGTGGTACATTATCAGACAGCGTGAAAGCCTAAACTAAGAGGGTAGGGCTCTACTTGCAATAGTCAGCAGGAAGTAGGAGTCATGCAAGTAATTACTGCAGTAACAGTATTTGATAAAAGTACTGTTCTGGGTGTAGACAAAATTGGCATCTGGTTTAGTGGCAGGACAAACTAAATAATTCAAATTAGAAGATGTTTAAAACTATATCCAAATATGATACTAAAGACAAATATTAATACTAACAATTTTGATAATACACTGATAATAAATAATGCATATTTAATGTAGTTTTCAGCACAAAATAATAAATAGTTTCTTTAATATGATTAAATTCAGTGATTAGTTCTGATATAGATAAAGGGCACTGGAAAGTATTCAGAAAAGGTCCAACTTTGTCCTAGTTTTTTGTTCAATATCTTGTTTAAATGAGAATCTAGTCCATCTTCTATATTAGTATTTGGGTGTTGATTTTCACAACCCTAGAAAACTATTGTTAAATGTGTAATAGAAAAAGGCAAATAACTGTTACAAATGGTGTGAAAAGCTCCACATTCTGCAGCCGGTGTGAAACTTTGTGGGTTGTTTTAGTTTCTTTTTCAATTTTTGTGAACACATCGGTTTGTGTGGAGACGGTCTGACCTCGCACATAAAGTTTTTCCTCATTCTCGGTGTAGGGACAGGTCACGGCTCAGGTGAAAGCTCAGAACCTCCAGAATTCACTCAGAGCTGCACTGATATCCACAAATGTTGAACCTTATTATTTCGCTGGGATTGGCTCCACAAACTTGTCATAATAATCTCATGTCCTTTGCTGAATAAAGATGCTTGCTGGAGCTATTGTGAAGCAGGAAATTCAGTTTTGTTCATTTATGCTGACAGATTGTTAATACTGGGTCTACAAACATGAAACAAAGACTGGCACAGATATATTAAAGACAATCGTTTATTGTCTTCCATGGGGGGAAATTTGTCTTGGGACAGGGGTCACATGCTTTAACACAGAGAGAAGACAACACAGCAACATAAGCCCAAACAAACAACATCCACCATTGAACATGAATAAATAAGAGACCAAGTACAACCATCATGGACCTTTAAATCACTCTGTGCAGGCCCTTCACAGTCTTATGTTCTAGTAGTGGCTGCACATTCCCTAAGTCTGTCTAAGTGTGCAACAGCTGCCTGCATTGTACTTCTATAGGGTATTAACTGATAACATAACATATTTAGATCCATATTACCTTTAATAGTTTTGAAAATGCAGAAAACAATGTGCTAATAACATGTTTTATAGGTTTCGCTTTCGTTTTTGCCGCTCCGAGTCTCACCCCCATTTGCCCTGCGTGATCAGTGTGCGATCAGCGTCCATCCTGTTAATGAAGCTGCTGCACATCGCATCATGTTTGTCAAGTTGTTGTGTACAAATTTGTATCACGTTTTTGTATATTTAATGGAAAACTATCGTGTGGAACATGGAGGACGTAGGCTTGTGGGTTGAGCATTGCACAGAATCTTAAGGAGGGTTCAAATACGGCCCAGGAGAGCGCTAGATTACTCAGACATGCACGGATGACATCTAAAACCTCATCAGGCATGTTTTTGATGAGGGAACAACGTTATAACATGGTAGAATGCTCCAAAAATCGATTTTTCACCCTCTTTAACAATAAACCAGGTCAACAAATCTGCAAATCTGACAGTTAAACAGCAAATTACCAGAGAATTCAGACCTGTTCTCTAGCTCCATTTTAAACTATAGAGCTGTAAGAATGCTGTGAAGTCATCTACAGATAAGATTTTTTTTTTCCAAATAATCAATGCTTTTGCAATTAGCTTTTTGTTAATTAAATTTTTGGACTTGATAACCACCATGTCTCAGGCCAAAATTGAAAAAAATTCACAAGGATTTTGGTTTTCTGTTACAGCCATAGTTTCTGCTCCATCCTGTTTTAGATTTGGACTAAACAGGACATGGTGACCTCACACCTCAGCGCCCATCCTGACCTTAACTCTGTAACACCATCTGTCTCAGGGCAACACGGCATTCTGGGTAATCACCTAGCAGTGTCTGGCGCGCAGGTCAGAGCACAAGCATTAAGCGTGATAGGAGTTACCAAAGACGATGGATATGATGATTTTAAAACAACTGCAGCTTCATTAAGGAAGAAGTAATTTATAATGAATAAATAGTTTATTAAGAAGGATTCAGGTTTAGTAAATACTTAATTGATACCTCTAACTTCTGACCTTAAAGAGGTCATAAGTATACTTCTATGGGGTATTAACTGCAAACATATAACGTATTTAGATCACAATGTTGCCTTTAATCGTTTTGAACATGCTATATTAGCCAAAAACAACATATTAACATGTTTTATAAGTTTCACTTTCGTTTTGGACAAGTCACCCTTCGCTTTGCTCTCTTTGCTAAGTCTCTCCCCCATCAGAACGCTGTTGCAACATAATCAGAGTGCATCCTGCTAATGAAATTACTGCACATAGCATCAGGTTTGTGAAGTTGTAGTGTACAGTTTTGTATCATGTTTTTGCATATTTATGGATTGTTATGTGGGAGCATGGGTGACGTAGGCTTGTGGGCGAAGCATAATCTTACAGCTAACCATAAGGAGGGTTAGAATAGGGCCCAGGAGAAACATGAATGACGCCTTAAATTTCTTCAGGCATGTTTTTGATGAGGGAACAACAATGTAACATGGTAGAAAGCTAAAAAAAAAAAAAAAGTCGCTTTTGCATAATACCCCCTCTTTAACCATAAGCCTTGATCATTCTTAAAGGTGCAGTGACTTTCTGGAGGCGGCACGTCACCTGCATGATTCCACAGAAATAGAAACTTAAAACCATAATTCATTCTGTGGGAGGTTATAGCCAAAGGAACAACATTTCCATTGAGCCAAGCAGGAGGACAAGTCGAATTTGTGGAGATGCAAGTTCACAGTAAGGACGCATACTTTTCACAGTTCTGTAGCTTTAATAAACAGTCTATGATCAATTAAGTCTTTGTTTCTGCTTTATACGAGCTGTGAATAAAGTGTTACCATGATTTGATATGGAAGAAGCAACAGTGCCTGTGGTTTGAGTGTTGTTTTGGCCAGCGTTCACTGTGATGCTGCTAAGGTAAATCATTTATCAAAACTATGAGCTTATCACAAAGCAATAAATACACAAATATTTAAAATATTACTACAGTATGTCATGAGGAAGTACTTTTGAACATACAATGAGGCAGCAACGTTTTTAAATAGGGAAGAACATGGTTTCATTTGGTGAAAAACAAATGTTCTACAGTGTGGCATTAAACTTATCTAAACTTATCTATCTATGTATTTATTCAATTACATTATTTATTGCTTTGAAAAAACAAATTTTTTCCTGTTTTAGGTCAATTAGGATTATCAAAATTATCTATATTTGCTCAATGTCAGAATAATGAGCGAATTATTTTTTTTCATTAACCTAAAACAGGAAAGGTTTAGTCTGATTTCATGTCAGACAGTGAGAAAAAAAAGTGTATGCGTCTTTTAATATCATATATGGAAACTTCTGCAGATATGTTTAAATAGAGGAGCAGTAACATCTTCATGGAGACAAATGGCAGATCCTCCAGAAAAGTTACAGAATTCCCCTTTAAATTACTTCTAACGCTTAGGTTTTCGATCCATCCACCAATGTCCTATGTGATCTGTGACCCACGTGACTTGCCCTATCAAAACAGCAGGTTAATCAGTGACTTTAGCCCTTTTCGGTTTCCATACATCATCGTTATCGCACATGGACCATCACGTTACTGCATCAGCATAACTCACTGGTTATTAAGTCACTCGGAACATGATTTACGTCACAGCGTCCTTAGTAAACTCTCACCTCATGAGATATCACCTACAAGTGAACTACCAGCCAATGACACATGGAAATGAGTAGTCTACACTTGGTAGGCCAGTCACAATAACATATTTTGAAGTGCGATATATTGCTGATGTAAACATAGACAATAATCAATAATAATGAGACTAATTTCTGCCACTGACACAAAAACCCAAGAGCAGATTTAAACCACAAATGCCATAAAAAAGAGCTGCAGTACATAAACAGCCAAATGAAACACTTAAGTACAGAGATACCCAAAAGTTTTTTTTTTATCGAGGGCCACATCTCAAAACATATTCAAAGCAGAGGGCCACAGACGGGTGATCAATACAGAGCGGTGCTTTATACACAGCTTTGGCAGAGCCGCTGTGCATCAATGAGGCTTGAAACACATTCATTTTACGTCTGTATCACACTGCAATGTGATGTTTGAGGTTAAAGTGGTAGAAATAGTTTAATTTGGTATTAAAAGTACTTCTTAAGATCAATTGGGCCAGTTCAGCAGGAGGCCTGCCGGCCAAGAAAAACTGGTCTGAGAGCCGCATTTGGCCCCGAGGCCATAGTTTGGACACTCCTGCTTTAGTACTTAGCTTACATTTGTAACAAAGTCATAGAAGTCATTCATTCAACCTTTTACAGCTTAAATTTCATCATACAGCCAAAAAATGTCCAAGTAATGCAAAGAAATCTAAATTAGACCTAATTAATAATTAGGAGCTTGGTTTTGAAGATTGCTTTTAAGTTCATTTAAAAGCAAAATTTGCACTAAGAAAGACAAAACTATACACCTCATAATGACATTGCAGATTCACAAAACTAATAATCAGAAAAGTTACTACTGACTGTCTTTTCAAGCCATTTGTGAAGGGATCATTCTGAAAAACATTTTGATTAATAGGTCTAGTATGAGATAAGAGGTAAACATGTTGAAATCAAATATAACTTTTACTGATGAGAATTGCGATGCTGATTTATTCTTCATTACAAAAATAATGGACATGATGGTGAAGGTGTTGATATTTTGGTTCTCAAGCTGGTTATAAAAAAAACAGAATAATCTCCTCCCTTTGGATTGTCAGAAGATAGTTTTAAACTTAAGTCTGTGTCTTACAGTTGCTCTGATGCAGCTCAAGATCATTCTAAAGCAATTCAGAAAAGGTTTATTTCTGTCCTGTGAATAGTCTAGTAGTACCTTTTTAAACCAGTAAGAACACAGGCTGCATACCCTGCCTTTAAATCTTGTTTCTTGTTTTTCTTGTCTCATTTTCAACCTCACCTTCCCTCAGCTGTGTGGGCAGTTCTCCATGTAAACAGTAGCTGTCCATTAACATTCCTGGGAGCCAAAAAAAGGTACTTGGAGCTGATAGTGGCTCTTTATTATCACAGAACAATCCCCCGCAAACATCACCACTCACAAAAGCCCCTTTGTGTCCCTGCTGGAAACCCCACAGCTCCTCTGCACCTCGCTCACCTGCTTCACCTCATGGGAGTGGGGTTGTTTCAGCAGAGTACAGCTTTACGCTCATTGTAGACACATTAGCAGACTTAAAAGGTCTGAGCAGAGCCTGTACTTGGATCAGAGGTCAAAAAAGAGTCATAAAGTTAGAGATGATACAAGCAAAACCCAGGGAAAATCCAAATATGTAACAGGTGTCAGGTTAAGAAATATAAGAAACAATTGTGTGACTTATTTAGGAAGAAGAGGAACGAAGAATGATTAAAATACATCAATCCTGACTCAATACTGATACTTTTATGTAAATATAGCTACTAATTAACATATGCAAATATTAAGGCTAGGCATCAAAGCACAAACCTGGACTGATCCATCTCATGTCAGGTGTTCTGTCCTTTAAAACCAGTCTGAAGTACTTTTTATATTGAAATGACTTCACCCAACAGGTTACATCTGGGTTATATCAAGAAAAAAAACACCAGAAATTGTGGTATCGCCCATCCCCAATCCAAATTCAGCAAAAGATAAAAGGATGGGATAGTATTTGATATGAAAAGTTACTGCTAAGAAAACATACTTGCACGAAAATACAGAGCAATATATACAAATGCTTGGTCAATAAGTCTGAATCCTTACAAAATGATTTCATTTAGGGTTGTGCGCAATCAGAAGCCAATTAGTTGAATGTGAGAGTTGTAAAAATAATGTCTTGTGGAGGGCTTTTCCAGATGCTCAAAGTCACATTTGCATTATACATTCACTCCACACTCGGTGATGGTAAGACACCATTGTGGAAGCGGGGCTGCCAATCTATGCCATTGTTGCCCATCACCAACACTCACACTTGGTCTAAAATTATGTGTCATAATTTTGGTTTTATGTCCAAAATGTGAACTTTATGGCAACTTTAAAACTCTTAAACATGTTTTTTTTTTATTCTTATTGTACTGAGCCCAGAGGGAAGCTGTCTAACACTGAATCCATGTTATTGATACGCTGCACTACAGGAATCACATCATAACAGCTCCCCACCGCACATGAAAAGTGATAACGATTTGTTTTACAGTTACAGTCAGAGAAATCGGGTCATAGGAAGGGTGTTGCCACTATTTCTGTAATTAAGGATGAAGCTCACAGATTCTCTAAAGACAGCATCAGAACTGGGACTAAACCTGAAAACAAATCAGGACTAGACCGGAGCTAAAACAGAAAAAGAAAAGGACCAAACCAAGTCTTCAGTTGGAGTCAAAAATGGCTAAAGCTTGGGCCAAAGAAGGACCAAAGTGTGACAGATTCTCTAAAAACAACATCAAAACTGAGACTAAACTGGGACTAAACCTGAAACCAAACCAGGACAAGACCAGGACTAAAACAGGACCAGAACAAGACCAAACCAAGCTTCCAATGGGATTCAGGACTTGGCTAAAGTTGGGCCAAAGTAGGACCAAAAACCACATCATCTGAGACTAAACTGGGACTAAACCTGAAACCAAACCAGGACAGGACTAAAAAAGGACAAAAACCAAGTCTTCATCTGTGAACGAACCTAGACTACTTGTAAAACAATACCAAGAAGGAGCATAAACAAAACTTGACCAAAGTCAGGACTAAACTAAGCTCAAACCAGATCAAAAATATTTAAATGAATCATAAAACAAAACAATTGCCAGTAAGAGCAGAGAGGACTAGGAGAAGAGGTTACCATAAATGCATCCAAATAAAATAAGTGGTCACAACAATACTGCGCATTAACAACAGTGCAATTACGGACCTGTTGTTCTGCTGCAATAAACCATTTGCACGTCGCGATAATGATGATAAAGACATTAAGGTAACGCGGTATAAGGGAGAGGATGTGGTCAGAGCACTTCACTTCCCAGTACGCTTTCGTTCGAGGGCGTCTTTCTGGGCACCCAGGGGCACCGTACCGCGCAAGATCAACAGTCTCCACCTCTACCAGACTTTAAACGCAACCAAAACACGAATCACTCCCAGTCAGACCACTCCCAAAGCCCACAGCAGCCATGCTCACACCAAAACATTACAAAGAAAAAAGTTACTTCTTCATAACCAGCGACGTAACCGACAAAATCACCAAATGCGTAAAAAGCGGTGTTCTGGTGGTTACCTTTGTACTGCAGCGAGTTGGCGGTCCTTATTTTGAGTGTTCCCGTGATAGACTCCCCCGGGCTGTAGACCACCTTGTTGTTGGTGAAAGTGATGTCAAATTCTTGCAGTTTTCCCATGTCTGCTCTGCGCGCAACGGCGGACAGTCTGCGCGTAATGAGAGCGCAGGAGAGAGCGCGAGCGATGCTGGCGCTGCGCTCACCTGCTCCACCCTCCCTCCCCCACACACCGCTCACGTCATGACACCAGCGACCAATCACAGCCCTGGGAACAAGGGAGTTATGGAAATATATGTAAAGTCATATTTCTGTGGGGATAGTAGGTAGACTGAAAGGTAAACAGTGGAGTGGAATCAGTCCAGCGTGTAAGATGGATGTGGTGTGGTTTGATATGATTTTATTTAGGAACAGGAAAGATGTATGGTGCCAGGTTGTAGCATAAATACTAGTTTCCACCTGTAGTCCCTGGGCAGGCTGGTGTTAAGTAAGAGTAACAGCTTGGTGTAGGTGGATAAAAGAAGACCTGTAAACATATGGTACATACATCTAATACAACACATCTCGCCCCTCGTGAACGGAGATGGATTTATTATTTTAAAATCTGTACCACAAAATACACATTTGTTCTGCTACTAAAACTTTTATTGTGTTTTGTGAAGATTTATTATTTATTTCCAAGCTGACTCAGAGCAGACTTCAACTAGGCCTATTATTAATAAATATGTGTAGTATATATTACAAATGATTAAAGAGGGGTATGGGGCATTACCTGCTAACACATATCTAGATCACCATGTTACCTTTTATATTTTTTATGATACAAAAGTTGTTCAAATTGAGTATTTCAGTGAACATTCTTAAGCAGGAGGTATTTTACTATGGAGTATTAACTGCTAACACATCACCATTTTGCCTTTTATTGTTTTGAAAATGCTATATTCACTGAAAACAGACAAAGTTTATTATAAGTTTAAGTTTAGTTTTTGAGTCTCCTCTCCCTTTACTTACTTAAGTTCCTCCCCCTTCAGAGGACTGTCACAGCACAATCGTCGTGCATCCTGATAATGAAACTACTGGACATCGCATCTATCCAAACCATGGAATATGAAAACCAAAGGAAACATTTCCATGGAAACCAGCAGGAAGAGGCCCTCCTCCAAGCCAAGTAAGAGTCAGGTCTGTGAAGATGCAAGCTCGGACAGATAGAGGAGAAAGTTTTCTTAGTGCAATAAAAACCACAAAAAAGAAAGCACTTTTTGTCAATTTTTTTGGTTAAAAGTTACACACTGTGGCTGTACTGTAATGCATTTTGTAGAATAAAATCTGTTGGACAATGTAGGAAAAAACAGAAAGAACGCAATAAAATACTGTTTTGAATTTTGTCATGTCATTTTATGTTTTGTGCTATAAATTCTGCTGTAGTGGGCTGGTTCATATCTTAAAGACTACAGTGCTCTGGAGCTGTCATGTCACTCACACACTTTCTAGATGCATAAAAATCACATAGATAACAATAGTTCTGATGTAGTGAAAATTAGGATATGTCAGTAAAAATAAATATACGATTTGCAATGTATTTGGTATAAAAAGTGGTGTTATTAAAGTATTATCAACTAAATATTGATGTTCACTGGTGTCTGCTTGCCTACTCTTAAAAGTCACAGCTCACTACTGCTCTGTGCCACTTATGCTACTGAAAATGTGTTTTCATGGAAACAGTGGGAGGTGAAGAATTTTAAAATGACAAATGAGCAGAATGGCTATTGTCAACATGATGCTAATAGATACGTTGTGAAGTCAAAGTACAAAAGAGTCAGAGTAAGCATGTTCAGCCATCCACACAAAACAAACATCACATCGAAACTGGGCCAGAACTGGGACAAAAATCAGAGTACATTTTGAACTAGACCAGGACTAAACCAGGACGAGACCAGGACCTCAAACTAGTCTCAAACCAAGTACCTTCACACTAAACTGGGCTCAGCAGGATCAGTTAGGTAAATTAATTTGGTGATTTCCTGGTTTTAAGTGTTTACCCAGAGATGACATTGCCAAACCACATAAGTTCAAAATGAATAGAACTAAAAAAACATTATGATTTGTTACCAAAATCAGAATAACACAAAGTTAAAGCTGCACTAAACCTTTCTCATGGCAGTATGGCATTAAATTTGATCATCTAATCTAGAAAAAAATGGAGAATAGCAGGAGGAGCCACCAGGCAAATCACATCTGTGGAGAGGCAACCCCGCTCATGTAGTATGTGCAATAAAAGCCTGTAATTTATGTTTAATGCCTCACCTTGGAACAATTTGGGCAAAGCAAAACATCTCAATGGCGCACCAGAAAAGTTACATAACGCACCTATTTAAAAACTGCAAACTGTTCCCTTTGACCGACAGCGTGTCCTTGTCTCATCAGCCTCATCAGTGCATTGAGGCCGGTTTCCATGGTGACAGACGAACGCGGTTGTTGCTCGGTAACACTCGGGTCCGTGTGTGAGGAGGCATTTGATCTGGTCCTGAGATTATAGCGTGCTTTTGCTGCGTCATGTTTCAGCCCCTCCTCAGACCGTGACTCAGCTTCAGTCCAACATATGTCCAACAGGAAGCAGCAGGGTAGCCATGTGTGCAAAGACGTAATCATCGTGAAATAATAAACCCCGGGCAATATGTTTATTAAGAAAAAATTTAAAAAGCACTAATTTACCTTAGTAACATAGGTACAGTAGAAGGGGAAAGGTCCTATAATACGCATAGTTGACTCTTGTGAGCTTTAAGCCATGTTAAAATATTGTTACGTCATCAAAAACATACCTAGAGTTGTGTTTTGTTTCATTCACAAATATTTGAGTAATTCTGCATTATTAGTCTGTCCACATCTCTAAAGCTCAAAATGCTCTGTTCCACCTTGTGATGTCATGTAGTGGTAGTTTTCAAACTAACAGCTCAACCTTAGTTGAGTAGAGATTGCCAGTTCCAGGGCTGAAATTATCCAAATAATTCTAATGTAGGTGCATTGAATTTAACAAAAAAAAATCAGGAGAGGATGAGAAACATGTTTTTTTTAAATTTTTTTATGTGGACTCCAAAGTGTATAAATGCAAATTCTGACACATTTAGGTAAAACGTTTGGGTGTTACCATTACAAAGACCCTAAACTTGTGTATATACCAGACCAGACCAGAATGAGAGAGACTTATCCATGCATTTGTCTCCAGTAGGTTAGACTACTGTAACAACCTGCTCACTGGCCTCTCCAAACGAGCATTAAGACAGCTGCAGTACATCCAGAACACTGCTGCTCGGGTCCTAACTAGAACCAGGAAGTACTTCACACATGTGTCCTGTGCTCAGGTCTCTGGCTCCTGTGGCTCAGAGAATAGACTTTAAAGCAGCTCTGCTTGTGAACAAGTCTCTCCATGGACCAGAGGCAAAGTACATCTCCCACATGTTAGTGTCATATGAACCATCTCACACTCTGAGGACTTCAGGGACCAGCCTCCTGCTTGTGCCAGAGTCAGGACTAAACATGGAGAATCAGAGGTTCACTTTTTATGCAACTAAAACCTGGAACAGTCGTCCTGAAGATGTGAGACAGGCCTCTACTTTGACAATGTTTAAATCCAGGCTCAAAACAGTGTTGTTTAGCTGTGCATATGACTGAAAGGTTTTATTCTGCACTTTTCTCCTTCAATGATTATGATTATTTGTGATTATTTATGTTTTGATTTGTTGTATTGTGATTTTAATGTCTTTCTCATTCTGTAAAGCACTTTGAATTACGAATTATGGTATACAAATAAACTTGCTTTGCCTATGTACTACTGAGTGTTCAATAATGGTTTTCTATTTAATTTGGAGAGATCAGAACAAAGGCCATTTCACCAAACTGACCCGGAATTGTAAGGAGTTTAAAACACAGTGGAGCACTTCCTGTATCACCACATGACATCACAAGGTGGAGCAGAGTATTTTCAGTTTCAGAGAGGAACTCAGCCTAAATGTGCAGGGTTTGTACTGTATGTTAAACATGTGTGAATGACACAAAACACAACTCCAGGTATGTGAAGAGGAAACAACATTATAGACCAGATAATAGTGTAATATGGACCTTTAATAATAAAAAGAGAGTTCATACATGAGGCTGTCTCAAGTTCTGTTAACGAACAAATACAAGCCATGTTCACTCTTGCTTAGTATTTGTTTGTTAGTTAGTTAGTACTTAGTTACTTAAAATAACTGAGTAAGGAACAATATTTTGTGCATTTAAGTTACTCTGTCAGTGTTAGTGCAGTGAACTACTGTTATGCGAGTAGTGGTAACTTAAACCCTGAAGTAATGACTAAGCTGATAATGTTACTGCAAAGTTTTGGCTAAAAAGGAGACACCAAACTCAAATCTTAAACTCAAAAATCATTTATTTTACCGCAAGCGCAAGATGAAGCCAGACTGAAAATGCAATGACTTTAACAGTGGCACCTCAACAGCAGGTGGATCAAAGCACTATGACATTTGTAGTCTGTAGTCTGCAGTATAAAAGCTCTATATGTTTATCATTCTCAATGGATCTCATACTTTGATATTTAGATTAAAGAGCCTGATCTATGTTATAATGCTGTTTCCTCCTCAAAAACATGCCTGGAGTTTTTTTTTGTTTCATTCACACATGTTTAAAGCACAAAGTTCTTCTTTCAAACACAAAACACACTGTTCCACCTTGTGATGCCATGTGGTAATACAGGAAGTGCTCTACTGTGTTTTTAAACTCCATACACCTTGACTAGAGTCATAAGGATCATTTCTGTCCTTGAATTGCAAATCTCTGCTGAAAAAAAGGTAAAAGGGAGCTGTTAACTTGAAAACTACTGCTTCATGACATCACAAGGTGGAACAGAGTATTTTGAGCTCTCTAGTTGTAAACAAACTAACAATAAAGTTACTCAAACATGTGTGAATGAAACAAAACACAACTCCAGGTGTGTTTATGATGAGTTGACAACATTATAACACCAGAACCCGTTTTGTGTAATGTAGGACCTTAAAAACCATAAACCAAAGTCATAAAAAGTGCGCAAGGCCATAACTCTCCTTGGTGTGACAGTTTGTAGAGTCCTTGCGCCCTCTGCGGGTAACAGTGAGCTCAGACACTAACAGCAGCAGGATAACTCAGTAACACACTCCCTGTCCCTTATTATCACTGTATGAAGTGCCATTTGGAGTTTCCTTGTGCTGCCATAACAAAAGTTTCTGTGTTGTATAGTGCAATACTTAAAGAGGGAGTATTATGCAAAACCAATTTATTTGAGCTTTCTACCACTTTACAACGTTGTTCCCTCATCAAAAACATGTCTACATCACCCATGCTCCCATATGACACCTCCATAAATATACAAAACATAATACAAAACTGTACACAACAACTGCATAAACCTAATGCGATGTGCAGTAGTTTCATTAACAGGATGCACACTGATTGTGCTGTGATGGTGCTCTGAATGGGGAGTAATTCAGCATGGGGAGCAAAGGGAGGAGGGGCAGTTTTTTGCTGTATCTTTTTCTCTTTTTTTCAAATATCAAGATTCAACAATAATTAACAAAACATAAAAATGAGTTAACATGACTAGCTGAGATTCAGGAGCAGGACCAGGCCTCATTCTCTTTCTCCTCCTCTTCAGTGAACCACAGCTCCCCTCAACCACACCTATAACTGCCCAGAAGCCGATTTGTACTGGTCCGTCCCATCAACACAGTTTGTCTCAGCTACCTCGACACACATCCTCCCCCTCTCTCGTTTGTCTCAGTCTGAGCACATCTACAGAGGAAGTCCTGTATCTGCTGGACTGACCAGAGTCTCAATCCAGCCACCTCCACTTCATTTTATCATCATATCATCCAACAATAAATATCTTCATTGCATATATTAACATTAATATATTGGCCTATGACATCATCATGTTGAACTTATGACCTTTAAATTTAAATGATGACATTGATGACATCACGCGGTTGCCGTGGCGTTGATGACACGTACAGTTTTATTCTGGAATGCTCTTAATGACACAATGTCCTAAAGCTGGTCACTTTGGCTTAGTTCTCTGAACAGTCAACACGCATTTACACAGCTCCTGCATTTGGTTACTCATACTTGTACTCCTGTGCTTTGGATACCTGTACCATTACTCCTGCCTTATTTTAACTATCACTACTTGTACTTGTACACAGCTCTAGTTCTTTAGACTATCTGTTCTTGTACTTGTTCTGCACTTTGAAGCACTTGTCCTTGTATTTGTGGAGATTCTGACCCCTCCACACATAATGAAACCTGGAGATCTGATCCAGTCGTCCACCACCGTGTACCGGGTGCAGCGTCTGCTGGGCTCGGGGGTGTACGGAGACGTCTCTCTCTGCCACAACTTTAGAACCAAAAAAACAGTGGCGCTCAAGGTGATGAAAGGCCGATGGGCCGTGACAGACGGATTTCAAGAGGTTAGTTACAACAGGCTTCTTCTCACATGTTTGAGTAATAGAAGTAAAATACCCCCTCTTTAAGTGAATCATGTGAATGACTGATATTTTGTCCCCACAGGCAAAGATCCTCCAGACCCTAGATGCACACGGCTCACACAATTTCCACACATTGTGCGCTGGCTCGGGCTCCCTTTGAATGGTCGTCATATTATTGTCATGAATTTGAGAAGCTGGACATCAGCCTCGCACAGGTTCTGACCCAGAGTCCCTGCGGGAGTCTGAGGTTGAATGTGATTCGACCAATCGTCTACCAGGTACTGACACATGGTCCTGCACCACTGTTTGAGAAGTGATTATAATATAAATATATGATAAATGTGATGATGATATTGTTCTAACGTGTGGGCCTATTTGCAGATAGCAGAAGCTCTCAGCTTCCTACAGGAAGTAGGGATCATGCACACCGACCTAAAACCAGACAACATCATGATGATAGACCACGTGAAGCAGCCGGTGAGGATCAAAGTCATAGACTTTGGCTTAGCGTGTTCAATGAGTGACGCCAGTCAGAAAGAGGAGAGGCAGGCGCTCGTGTACAGGTACGTGAATACACAGGAAACATACTGCAGGGTATATTACATGTACATGTACTTGAGGTACATGTTCAGTGTAGTATAGTGACCGCACACAGGGGCAGTCCTATAATGTAGTACTGATTTCTATATGTTGTAACTATAATGAATGGGTTTAAAGCCTTTTAGTCTATAAATAATGGATATAAACAATTAAATAATTCATCAAGATGGGTTAGTTATATATTTAATTTACTTTTTCATATGCATACATTATAAAATATTTTTAAAATACACTGCATGCTTGTCCATCAGTCACAATGTTCAAACCTCAGTGAAAAATAGGATATGTAGAGGTAGGACTTGGTTGCAAATATTTTAATTGTGACTGACTGTAAAATGTGTGTGTTTGCAGAGCTCCAGAGTGCCAGCTCCTGGCCCCCGTCAATGAGGCCATAGACATGTGGTCTGTGGGCTGCATTGCTGCTGAGATGTTCCTGGGCACTCTTCTATTTCCAGCCACAGATGAACAGGACATGATGAAGTTGACTGTGGCGACTGTGGGGCACCCTCCCAAGTCCTGTCTGGACCAGGGCCTCCATACCACACGGTTCTACAGCAGGTCCCAGTCCACAGGCGAGTGGAGATATGAAGTACGTACAAGTCCTTCTGTTCACAAGTATCCACGTATCATGATTCCATGTACATATGTATGTATATATGTGTGATATATTTGTGATTGTAACACCTGTTGCTCTTGTTTCAGCTCAGTCCTTTGGATCCCACTCGCCAGATCACACAGCTGGACCACATTTGCAACCCGCTGATCTCTAACCTCACAGAGGCGCACGACCGGTGCGTCTTCGTGCACCTGCTCAAACGTATGCTGGACCCCAACCCAAAGACCAGAATCTGCCCCGAGGAGGTGATCCAACACCCTTTTATCACCATCTTCCACCTCAGGAGGGGTGACCCTGACTAGTGAGTACCCTACTGTCCCCTCACACAAGGTTTACATGTCACTATATGTCAAAGTATGAAGAGAAGAGTTTTAGAAGTTTGGAGGTGGTGGTGCAATAGGTTTAGTGGTCACCCACCAACCAGAAGATATCTGGTTTAAACCTCACACTGCAGAAAGAGAGGACCTTCAGAATAACAATCCTGAGTAGCAACTGTTAAGTATTTGTATATGAACTAATAGGTAACTGGTCCAATACTGTGACACCACTCCTCCAGTCTAGGTTAGAATAGGAAAAGCCTGTGATTAAAATAACTAACTATGTTTTTGTCTTGTTTTTCAGTTTGAAGGAGGGCCACATGCTTCTGTGCAACTCTGTGCCCTCACCTCTGCCCTCTGAGGCTTCTCCCACTACAGCAGCCTCACAGGGACAAACGTCTGCTTTCAGAAGCTTGAAGGAGGTCAAAAAGAGACCCAGAGACACTTTGGAGAACTCTACTCCCAAAAGGAGTAGGAGCTCCAGCCCCCACCAGGCTCCCAGGACCACCGACTACAGAGGGCCACC
>JAIEZT010000054.1:7035715-7073856 GCA_019594935.1 Periophthalmus modestus
TTACGGGACAAAGGTTTTTAGGAGTGAATACGTCTCATCACTCATCCAAGAGGCTTCTTCAGTTCTGACAGAGTTCTGTTAAGTCTCTGTGTTACATCTGTCTGAAGGGAGGAGCAAACGACACTGAAACTAACACACCCTGGTTGTTTACAGTAAAAAGTATCTGTTATTAGTTAAAGGACTCATATGCAAAATGTCCTTTTTTTGCTCTTAATTATGTTACAACACAGTTTCCTCACAAAAAAACATATCTGGATTTGTATTTCACTTCATTCACAGTGGTTTCAGTAATCCTCTGTAAAAAGTCCTTTGCCTCAGAACATCAGATAATATGCGGTTTGATTTTGCCCAGGATTGTTGTCACAGGTAGAAGCCTTGCACACTTTCCCTAAATCTTGGCCAGACTTGTTCAAACAATTGTACCTTCAAATTGTTTTCATTACAACTGCCTGATTTAATATTATCATGTCAAGGCATGTTTGTTTTCTTTTTTTCCCCATCGTAATTCCTTCTACTGCCTCTATCGGGAATGCCCAAGCTGGAAAATAATCGTTTTATATAAGTTCTAAACATGAAACGTCAAAGCAAAGATCCTCAACTGCATGTTTAAAGGTTAATTAGACTCAGTAATGCGTGATATGTTTTCTTTACGTCCATTGAACGACCCTAAGGTGTGAACTATCATAGTTTGATTGATCGTTCAAGCCCCTAATATGTGACACAGTCTATCGCTGTGATGGTCCTGCCCGGTTGCCCCACCGGGGGCTCTGGACCCTGACCCTGCCTGGACCCTGTCCCTGCCTGGACCCTGACCCTGCCTGCCTTCGACCACCGGGGGGTTCTGTCTCCTTCCCTTCTGGTCTGCCCCGCCGGGGGGGGTTCTGTTCCTGTTCTTCCTGTTTGCCCCCCCAGGGGGTTCTGTCCCCTTCCCTCCTGGTCTGCCCCACCGGTGGTCGCTGGTTCCTGTCCCTGTCCCTTGTTCCCGTTCCCGTCCCGTCCCCACTCCAGATCCAGCTTTGTTCCTCCCTGTCTTTAGTTGCTGCCTCCCTGGTTGGCTCCGCACCTGTTCCTTGTTGCCAATCAGGGGGGCAGCCTTTATATTCTGTTTAGTCCCTGTTTAGTTGCTGGATCCTTGTCTTTTGTTAGTCCTGTCTTTGGTTCGTCTTCAGTTTGTTCATCTGTGTTCCTGTTTTTGGTTATGGACCATGCAGGCTCTGTTTTCTGTTTTTTGTTAATAAACCTGTTTTTGGACACTCTTTGTGCCGCACTTGAGTCCGCACCACACAAACCGTGACAATCGCCTATTAGCCTTCTGAGATGGATAGTTTATAGGGCTATCAAAAGTATTGATGTGCAATTACTAAACAATACTCATAGCATCAGAAGTAGATATTAAGTAGGACAAGTATTCATATTGAATAAAATTGAGCAAAAGTTTACCTTTTCAAAATATTCATTCATCCATCCATTTTCTTCCCCTTATCTGGGGCCAGGTTGCGGGGGCAGCAGTCTAAGCAGGGACTCCTAGACTTCCCTCACCCCAGACATGTCCTCCTCCTTTCTCAGGCCAATTGAGAGACATAGTCCCTTCAGCGTGTCCTGGGTCTTCCCTGGGTTCTCTTCCCAGTGGGACATGCCCAGAACACCTTCTTTTCAAAATAGTTTTACAATATAGTCTTGCTCTATATCAGAACTAAAATAAAACCACCTTTTTATTATTATTATTATTATTATTATTATTATTACTTTTTAGTTGAAAAATACATGCTATTAAATTTGGCATCCAAAGAAAAAGAGGTTATTTTTAGTCATTGTGATATGGAAAGCAATATCATGTATCAAGCCTTTGGCTTAGTATCAAAATCGAGTTAAACATTTTAGATTTGTGTCAAATAGATTGTTGAAGGGAAAGTCTCGAACCTGGAAGGTAGAGACGTCAGTCATGTCTTTTCTTTTCTATGTTACGATGTTGTTCCTCATCAGAAAAATACCTGGAGTTGTATTTAATCTCATTCACACATGTTCTTCTCTCGAACTGAAAACACTCTGTTCCACCTTGTGATGTTATGTGGTAATAGAGGAAGTGCTCTACTTTGTTTTTAAACTTCATACACCTTCACCAGAATCATTTGAATCATTTGAGCCCTGGAATTGCCCATCTCTACTGAACTAAATGTAAAAGGAGCTGTTAACTTGAAAACTACCACTTCATGACATCAAAAGGTGGAGATGTAAACAGACAAATAATAAAGTGTAACTCAAACGTGTGTGAATGAAACAAAACACAACTCCAGGTATGTTTTTGATGAGGTAACAATGTTCTAACACATATTAAAGCTCACAAGAGCCAATTTTGCATAATATTAGACCTTTAAGTCACCCTTATCAGAGTAGCCCTTTCCCCAAATACTTTTTTACTCTTACTTGAGTCATCGTAACATTAATCTTACTCGAGTAAAATTTTTTGGCTACTCTACTCACCTTTGCCTTTATGTAATGTCTTGAGAGGTTTGCTCAATGTTGTTCTTGTTTAGATCATTAATATGCCACAGGAAACCCCTTTGTTGATTTTCCTTCTCATTTTTTTTCTGGGCTCTCCTCTGCTGCTCTGACCTCGGAGCTGAACACATTTGACCTGTTCGGCCTATTCATAAATTATTCATTAAAGGCTTAATCCCACATGTCCTCGTTCAACTCATCGAACAATGCACTGACAATACTGTGACCTTCTCAGACTGAGGACCTGCTATTACTGGACTTCTCCTCAGGAAAGTCTATCTGGCTCCATCTAGTGGCAAAATAGTATATCTTTATTTTATATGTCAGATTTTCATGTTTTTTCTATTTCTGACTTGGTTTGGTGGGATAGTACTTGTAATTAGTAGATATTTATCAGTTTTTGGGGAAAAATTTTGAAGAACTGAAGTACAAATATACAGGTCCTAGTGCTGAGTTCATACAATTTACATAAAAAAATAAATGTCATGTATTTTTATGAGTCTATATTAATAACTTATTGGAAGAATATGTGTTATTTTTTTCCAATGTATAAATATACTTGTAATTGAATAAATAAATGCAGAATGGATAAGATTAATGCCACACTTTGGAATATTCCAGCCAAAGCAACCACATCCCCATAGAGACAAGCAAGTGGTGGATGTGCCATTAGAAACGTTACAAAGTGCTGAGAACTGGGAACACTCTTTACTCTTACTTGAGTAATCTGGTCACCACTTTTTACTTATTTTGAAGTACTTGAGACCATATTTTGTCTACTCTACCCACCTCAAATTATACCATCATTATAAAAAAGACACCAACAATTCATATTTTTCTTTTTAATGTTAATATTTAAATAGACAACATGCACAGTATATTGTAGTAAACAGTTACACATTCACAGTACTTTTAAATAGACGTAGAGTAGTTCTTGTCCTGCTCCTCTAGGTCTATGAGCATGACTTCAGCCAAGATAATGGTGGCTGAGCAGGAGTCCTTCTTCTGGTTTCTTCATAGAGATGTTATTGATTTCTCAAGAATATTCCACAGTATGACATTAAACTTGTCTATCTCCATGGGGACAAGCAGGTGGCAAGTTACATCTCAGATCTGCGTCAGATCTGTTTTATGTATAGTTTTGGTAAATGCATCTGTAATTGAACAAGTTGATAAGTTTAATGCCATATGGTGGAACATCCCAGGCGAAGCACCAACAGCTTCTATAATGTCATGTCTGAGCAGGTAAAAATATCAAATGTCAGATTTTTACATTTGTATTGTAATTAGAATGTATAATAATTTACAGTTTAAAAATAACATCTTTATAAAAAAAAAATACCAACAACACATAGTTTTAATTTAATGTTAATATTTAAATAAACAACATATACACAATATCGTAGTAAACATCTACACAGTCACAGTATTTTGAAATAAATCTACAGTAACATACTGTTACTATTACATACTACTTTGTCACATATATTCTTTCTTAAAGTCGTACTCCTTGTCCTGCTCCTCTGGGTCGATGAGCATGGTCTCAGCCAGGACCATGGTCACTGAGTAGGGGTCACAGTTAGCGGCTGGTCTGCGGTCCTCGAAGTAGCCCTTCTTCTCCTGGCCCACGTGGCGCGGGATGCGGATGCTGGCTGCGCGGTTGGCCACCCCTGTGGAGAAGTCGTGGATGCTAGAGGTCTCGTGTTGCCCGGTCAGGCGTCTCTGGTTGTCCCGGCCTCCGTTGGGGTCATACAGTGCTATGTGCTTGTCGTGGCGTCTGGCTAACTTCTCTGTGGCCTCCTCAATGAACCTGAGGAGCAGAGGTGTTACTATGAGATACTAAGTGGAACTAATGTGTTATTAAGTATAGACCAGTCATTCACAAAGTCAGGAGCAGATTCCATAATAGAAAATGTATATAAATGTACAGTAAATATGCAATATGTAACTTTTCTGGTGGAGGGTGCTCATCTCCATGGGAATTTGCCTGGCAACCAAAACCACACAAAGATATATGGGGGTTGAACAGTATCCCTTTTCCCTGATTTCAGATAGGCAGGATTGACAGGTGGATTAACCAATTTGTGTCATGGCAGATTGGGAAACTCGTATTTTTCTCAGGTTACCGCCTCTTGTTAACATGGAAATGATAATGCCATGCTGTGAAACATTTCAGGCAAAATAATAACATATCCCTGGAGATGCTCCCTCACCCGGAAGTGAAAAGTTGAATAGTGCAGCTTTAAAAATGTTAAGGAACAAAACATATTTGTGGGTGGGATAAATACTGATTAAGTGGGGTCTGCCATTCGCTAGTCTGCCCACTTTCAAAATGCCTGTTTTTCAAGGTATTTTTGAGCAAAAACAACCTACACAGAAATTAAAAGCAATAAAACCTCTATGAAGACTGGCAGGTGATGTGAGAGCTACCAGAAAAATTACACAGTGCACCTTTAAGATGTTAGATTAGCACTACTTGAGTTTATAATGCTTACTTCAGTCCTCCCTCTTCCCTCATGGACTTGGTGCTGACGTTGGTATGACACCCTGCTCCGTTCCAGTTGCCCGTCATGGGTTTGGGGTCAAAGGTCGCCACCACCCCAAATTCCTCGCTGACTCGATGCAGGAGGAAACGCGCCATCCACAGGTGATCCCCCATGTCCAAGCCCTCACACGGCCCGATCTGGAACTCCCACTGTCAACACACAATATACAAGATGATATTTTAGTACAATATTGAGAAATGCTCAGCCCTATGAGAATGATCTATGTCTGAAGTGTCCATGGGTGAATATAGTCTGTTATATTATAATAGTTCATACCTGTGATGGCATGACCTCTGCGTTGGTGCCGTAGATGTTGACCCCAGCGTACAGACAGGCTTTGTAATGACACTCTACGATATCTCTGCCGTACGCACAACCAGCCCCAACGCCGCAGTAGTATGGACCTGTGGAACATTACACATGAGACAAGGATACTTTGTGCTGATGTAGGCTATTTGGATATAACATATGGAATCCAGGATGTGGGAGGAGGGACTGCTCATCCAGAAAGAACAGTCTGAAGCTCTAAACAGTATCCACTAGGGGGCACCAAAATGTCTTATTTTGGCCACATTTAAAGATGCTTTTTACACTTAAACAATTACCTTTAGTTCATTTATTCATTCATATGTATGTTTTTTTCTTTTTTCGTTTTTTAAAGAGGGGCATTACAATGAGCTCGATTCATTGACTCAAAGCGGCAGCCATGTTTGAAGAGCGGGGCTGAACTCACCCTGGGGTTTGGGGTATCCGTTCTTTGGCCAGCCAAAGGGATGTCCGTCTGTCCCATAGAGAGTGTACTCCTGCTCCATCCCAAACCAGATGACCTCATCCTTCACCTGCTCCATGATCTTCTTACACCTCGCACGATGGTTTGTCTCTGAACACACAAAGACAGGAATGATCCGTTACATAAATGTGTGCGGATTAAGCCATGACAAATGATTCACATAAGTATTAAAAGAGACATATTTTCACTTAAAGGTGTGCTATGTAACTTTTCAAATGTTCTTGGTCTGCCACCAGCTTGTGTCCAGGGAGATGCTATTGCTTTGCCATGAATGTTTCACAATACTGCATTCTGTCTTAATACCTTGAAAAACATGCATTCTTATTGTGTGTGGGCTCGTCTCTTTACAGATATGATAATTTGGCCTGGTGCACCTGCTTGTCTCCATGGAAATAGACAAGTCTAATGCCATACCATGAAACATTCCTGGCAAAGTAATAACATCTCCATGGAGTAAAGCAGGAGCGGGGCCCTTTACCAGAAAAGTTACAGAAGCAGTTTCTTGGCTATTGCCATCCTCACTTTAAGGAGCATGGACACGGAGGAGTATGGACATGGAGGAGCTTCACTTCACTGGCCAAAGAGGAGGCGGCCGAACCAAACAGGAAAACCTCTACATTAAAAACGAGGCATAACGCTGAAGTTTTAACACAGGAGAACTTTATTTACCATTAATACAGGGCCCAGCACCTGGAGACATGAACCCTTAAGACACTGTGATAGAGTTGGCTATTCCAGTCTAGTACAGTCCAGTCTGCCTATGCTTTTGTTATGGAGAGTATTATACCGCCAATGGTGCAGGCTAAGATAACAAGAACTGAGCTGGCACTAAGTGCCCTAAATAAAGCACAGAAATGGAATTTCTCTAACAAAAATAATGTTATTTTATTTAAGCTTTCATTAAAGAGCTATCAATTAAAAAGAGTAAAATAAATCAAATACCTGCAGGAAGCCGGTTGTACTTGAGCACCTCGCACAGCACCAGCTTGTTGGGGTCCAGGGTGAAGGGGTCCCTGAACATGGCCACTGGGATCAGGTACATGTCGCTGTTAGAGCCCTCAGCCTGGTATGTGCTGGAGCCATCGAAGTTCCACTCGGGGATATCTAACAAAAATACACACATTTTAATTTTAATTTTTGTATATTCCGGTGAGGTGATCACAGGCAACTGAACATCAAAACTTGTCATGACCCTATACTGAAGTATTAACTCTATGTAAAAGTACTGTTAATGTAAAACATATCGGTACCCAAACATAGCAGTGAAGTAAAGCAGAAGGATGTAGCTACTATGGTTACCAGGGGTGGAAAGTAACTAATTACAAATACTCACGTTGGTGTAATTGAGCAGATTTTTAAATAAGTGTACTTGAGGTGTGTGAGTATAATACTAGTCATTAGCTTAATTTAAATTAATAGGAGTTCCTCAGTACAGAAAGTCCTAATTGTTACATGCCTGGTTTTCCTGGAATATGCAACTAAATGACAAGAAAACGTCTGTAATTATGGGCTGGTTCTGCCTGCTCAGCCCTCACAATGATGCTCCAGGCCAAACAGATCTGAAATGTCAAACACCTGGTTGTACTGGTGCAGTCAGAACACGTCCTGGTCAGGAGGTTTGGCAGTTTTATCACCATTCATCCTGTTTATGTGTTTTTCTGCTAAGAACATTCTACCACATACACATGGTCCCAGTACATTCCACAAAAAGTCACTGAGCGTTTACGCAATCATTTCTGAGTAAAGTAAAGCAGACTAAAGTTAAGTAGACTAAAGTGAAGCACAGCAGACTATAGTAAAGTATAGTAAAGTAGAATAAAGTACATTAAAGCAAAGTAAAGTAAAGTAGACTAAAGTAGAGTTAAGTAAAGTAGAGCAGAATAGAGTAGAGTAAAGTAGACTAAAGTAGAGTTCACTAAATTAAAGTAGAGTAAAGTAAAATAAAGTGGAGTAAAGTACAATAAAGTAGACTAAAGTAAAGTAAAATAAAGCAGACTAAAGTAGAGTAAAGTAAAGCAGATTAAAGTAAAGTGGAGTAAAGTAAAGTAGAGTAAAGTAGACGAAAGTAAATTAGAGTAAAGTAATGTGGACTAAAATAGCAGATTAGAGTAAGGTAAAGTAGAGTAAAGTAAATTAAAGTAGAGTAAAGTGGAGTAAAAAGAGTAGATTAGAGTAAAGTAAAATAGAGTAAAGTAATGTAAAGTAAATAATAAACAGTGCGGCGGTCATACCCTGGACGGTCTGGGGCTCTTTGTGCAGCGTCCTGGTCTTGTTGCGCAGTCCCTCCCCGGTGCCGTCGACCCACACGTAGGTCACCTGGCACTTGTCCCCCTGAGGCAGGCTCATGTACTGCTGCCTCACGCTTTTGTTCAGCTGCGAGCTCACCGATGTCGTCTCCATTTTGACCTGCACCACAATACAACACAACACCTTACTTTACTGTAGACTAGTAGTCTTTGTTCTAGTAAATGCAACAGGAGACTTTTGTTTATTTAACCTATTTATTTATAGGTTAAATAAACAAAAGTATTAACCCAAAAGATGAAGTTTTAGTCCCAATAGAAGTGTTTCAATGAAAGAGCGAGTCCTAAAGCTTTATAGAGCACATGACAGCTGTTCATGCTTTTCTAATGATCTGGTAGTACCTGTGGTGAATATTTATCATAGTTTTACATCGGTTAAGTTTGTGGAAAAAAGTGGAAAAGAAAAGTACAAATACACAGGACATAGCGTATCTGCATACCTCTAGCTATTTCATCAACACAGATCCAGACACATCCAAAATATAGAGAAGGCGAGGACGTTTAAGCCTTAATTTAACAAAATAAATGTGTTGAGATTCATTTTTTTTTTTAGTCTAATCACAGCGAATGTGTAATACAGACATTTTTTGGCCCATGTTAACATTATGGTTGTTAGGTAACAGCTGTATAGACAGACATATGTCACATCTGCTGCCTGTGTACCACAGTCTGGATCATGTGCTCTTACTGCATTCTTCAGCCGTGTCTCCTTTCCAAATTTTTGAAACTTTTTGTTCAATTTTCTTATTTTTTTAAAGATTTGAGGTCTTGTGAAAAATATGGTTCCTTTCCCATCATGGACAAGAATGAATAATAAAAGTGTGAAATAATAACAGCTATTGTGTGAAGTGGGAGGTGAGATTAAAAGATTCTCTCACCTCGACACACTTCAAATCAGTTTTTTGTCAATGTTTTTATTATTAGTACATTTTTTTTCCTTTGACAAAAGCTAAGAGGCCCGGTTGTTTTAAATTTAAATTCTAATATGACCAATATTTCAATCTGATTATGTTTTCAAAGTAAATTTCTTAAGTATTTAAGTATTGTTTTATTTTCTTTCCAGACAGAGCATTTGTAATAGTAGTAGTTGTATTAATTTCAGTAAGAGTAGCAGTTATAGTAATGCAGTTATTACCTACTACTTAAACTGTGTACACTGTGTAACATTTAAGCAATACTTAAACTTGACGAAATAATAAAGTCCAAGTTATGGCAGGTCTGTGGAGAGGCAAGTCCACTCACAAGGACATGTTTTCAAGGTATTTTGGCCAATAAAACCACACACAGGTCTAACAAAAGCCACAGTATGCAACTTTTTAACTAGTATAAAATAAAAGCATGTTTTTTTTGTGTGGTTTTGTTTTGGTTATGTTTATGGCACCGAAAAACATGCATCCTTACTGTGAGTGAGCTTGCATCTCCACAAACCTAACTCTTATTTGGCCTTCTTCTGCTTGTCTCCATGGAAATGTTGTTCCTCAGGTTATAATACTCTCTGGTAATTAACCAGTGAAGCCATTTACTTTAAATCTGTTCATACATTCTACATAAACACAGCTGGGGCAGTTATTTGAAGACATATGTACAGATTTAGTCGTGTAAAATGCAATGCAAATAAATGTAACAGTAATTTTGGCAATGTACTATGTCTGTCCTAAAACTACTTCTTGTTTATACTTAACCCATGCAAATTTAAAACCTAAAAATTATGCTCACTAAGTATTTTTTTAAGACTTCCATTGGCATTTTAATAATTATTTTTTTTATACTGGACAAGTCAACACTGCTCAATTAAACCCAATATTATTAATTCAAGTAATTTTGCCTAACAATTCAAATCTAAACATTATTTTTTGCAGCGTAACCCAACCCAAATCTTTTTCCCGGTACTTACTTATGACCAGGTGAGTCCAGGTGAGTCCAGATGATCTTAGGCAGCCTCTGTGTTAGTCTGTATGTGATGAACCAGCCCAAACCTGCCGTCCTTTTAAAGAGAAATGCTGATGTCACGCTGTTGTAGTGACGCTTGCAGGCCTCTCATTAGCCCTTGGTTTGGCTTGGCTCCGCCCACTCTGCACCTTTTAACACCTGGAAACAAATAAAGCACTGAAGTAAAGCATGTAACCTGGGCAAGTCTTGCGTCAGTGCTTACGCAAAATTAGCAGTGCCACTTAGATGTAATGACATTTTCCTAGTTATATCGGCACAAGAATTTATTTCATAAGAAAACATAAAACAGTTATATTCTCATGCTATGGGTGATATTGCTACCTATTTGTCTTCAAAACCCGAAAAACAAATCAGGTAGAGGAGCTTTAAAGGGCCTATATTAAACAAAATTGACTCTTGTGAGATTCAAGCCATGTTATAATGTTGTTACCACGTCAAATAAAATACCTAGAGATGTGTTTTGTTTCATTTACACATGTTTGAGTAACACTTTACACACATACACATTACCACACGACATCACAAGGTGGAACAGAGTGTTTTCAGTTTGAGAGAAGAACTCTTGAACCCTAAATACACAGAGTTTGTGTGTTAAACATGCACGAATGATTCAAAATATAACTCCAGGTGTGTTTGTCGTGAAGAAACAACTTTATAACAGAAAATATTATAATCCTTTAAAGCTAATAAGATTAAAAGGGATTAAATAAATGTAAACAAGCAGAAATGGTATTAATAGCACTATTTCCTTGTGATGAACATTTCAGAGAAGGAAGTACAGTCATTTTCACGGTCTCATTCCTGTTCACTAGGAATGCTTCATATAAAAACATCTGTTGTACTTTTTATAATTATGACAAATGATAGATGCACTTTTCACACAAACTACCACTAAAGAAACTATCTGACCTTCCAAGTACCATCAGATCTAAGCCAGGTCTATGACAGGTCTGTTCTGAAAGTTCTAACCTAGCATCAGAAAAAAAGAGGACATCAATGTGGATACAATTTCATGTTAAATATAACCGGGTCAGTGTTGAGAGAAGAATATGTTTCAGAATGAACTTTCTTTTTCTCATTCCACCCTTTTGCCCAAAACCAGTTCAACTATTTCCCTCAACAGTAAAAAAAAAACCTTTAAGTGATTAACTGTTTTAACTCTTCTACCCAAGTTTACCCGACAGTTTGCCTGGAGGGAGAGAGAGGACATCTGCTGATTGAAGCATGGAGGTTTACGACCCACTGAACACAATTACAGAGAGATTCCACAGGGTCAGATGTTCTGGGACCTGCACCTAAGAGACTTGCACCTAAGAGACATGCACCCAAGAGACTGGCACCAGGGACTTGGGCGTAAATACCGCAGACCTAAGCAAAAGGTACAAGCCATGAAAGACGTTTCTTAAACCGCCACCTTAACATGGTGTGGTGTTATCCAAGCACAAGGGTGTCCATCAGTGCATGTGGCACCAGGACACTCTTGGCCGGGGGTTAATGATTCTTGAGGCTCTTAACCGTGTTATAATGCTGGATCTTCCTGAGGTTATCTGTTTCGAGTTCAGGTTTTGATGATGTGTTGAAGCGCTCCTCCCCTCCTCCCCACCAAAGAGTTTATGTCATGTTGTGTGTCTGAAGCCTAATCCACTCATTGTCATCTGGGCAAAATAATTTCCTACACCTATTGCACCGACTGTACGTACTAATACTTATACTACTACTATTACTACTATGACTACTACTACTACTATTACTACTGACACTATGACAACAAACTGCTAATATTACTACTACTGCTATCACAAACTACTACTACTATTACGAACTACTACTACTACTACTACTACTACAAACAACTACTACTACTACAAACAACTACTACTACTACTACTACTACTACTACTACTACTACTACTACTACTACTAGTATTACAAATTGCTACTACCAGTACTACAAACTACTACTATGACAACAAACTGCTAATATTACTACTACTGCTATCACAAACCACTACTACTGTTACAAACTACTGCTGCTACTACTACTACTACTACTACTATTACGAACTACTACTACTACTACTACTACTACTGCTACTGCTACTACAAACTACCACTACAACAACAAACTGCTCATATAACTACTACTACTACTATTACTGTTACAAACTAGTACTACTGGCCACATATTGAGGTCTAAATCAGTTGTTATTGGTATATTAGTTAGTGCTTTTTCAGTATTACTTCACACTCGTCAAAGCTGATTACCTTGCCCTTGCTCATAATGCAGCACAGAAATTAAGGAGCCTGTTCTCTGAAAACTAATTTAAAGTTGCATTACATAGCTTTTCTGGCTCAGGGTATGCTACCTGCTATTACTTTGACAAAATATCTCAATAAATATGTCAACAACTGTCATGGTTAGCGTCTTACTAAGTGACACAACAACTATGGCAGTATGTCTTTACTCAGGGAGGGCTTAGACTAGCTAACTTCCGGTTGGTAGGCAAACACATAAGTCACTACACCACACCACCATACCAAGTAACCGCACCGTACTTCTTTTTGTAATTGTAACTGCGTAATACAAGTTTATTTAATAGTCCTACGTAATCCATTATGACATCAAATAATTAAATCATTAAAACAATTATTTTTATGTCCTTTAAATGAGCCTGGGAGTGAACAGCACATTGCAATCTCACTTAAAATGCAGATGAGTAATAGAAATTAGTTAAATGAAACAGTAGTTATGGGGTTTAATGATGTGGGTGTGTCTTTACCTTGAAAAGCAAAATAATGATGGCGTCAGAGATAAACTTCAACAGCGCAGCTTTCGTCACGTCGCCATAAGAAAACTGGACCGGCTGCATTCCCCTGTCAGCGCAGACGTTTTGGAGAGGCAGCATTCCTCTATATGAGCCACAGACACATTTTCACATCAGAATACACAACAAAATGCCAGGGGTCAATGCTTTAAAAGTGCTGTGGAAAGTAACTAAGTGAAAATGAAAAGCTTTTATGGTGTTTTGTGAAGCTGTTTTGGCCCTAACCTGTTCACGAGCTTCATCTTCCTGATATTCACGACATTTTGAGGATTTTTAACCAGACAAAATACAGTATATACTATTTTGGGTTAAATTGTTAACTGCCATGGCAACAGCAACATTTCTAATTCTTATCATTCTGCCATGGATATAATTCACAATAGCTTCATAAATAAGTGCTATTAGTGTGAGGGCTGCGCATTAAACGTGCTCCCTACTCACCCTGAGTGAAATTGTACTGCACATTTTTTAAATTTTAGTCATGCCTGACTAGGAAGAAGTGCAAAATTCAATGCACTTTTAAGCCAGGTGTAATATGGATATGTGTAATGCCCTTTTCACAGTCTCGTCAGTGTGAATGTTTATTTTCATTTTGCCCCTGACGTCCGAGACAACTGTATCCACTTGGAGACAACAAAGGCGTATCTTATCTTATCTCATCTTACAATATATCACTAAACTATTGTTATCGCAAAATTGGCTGATGCAATAATCACTATAGCAACAAACAATAAGACCAAAGTGCTCCATCTGAGAGAAATGTAAATTTTTTTAATGAGGAGGTGTTTTTTAAATGAAAAATCCTAATCCTAGCCTTGATTTAATCTCAAGTTTTGTCTATGTTACGTTTTTATTTCTGGCAAAGTCTGACAATTCACAATAGTTTTGCGATTCCGTGTTGTGTCCCATCACCAACAGCATTCATTTCTGATTCATTCACAACGGCAGAACTGGATGATGCAATCAATGTCACAGCTGAATATTTCACAGTAACACCAAAGCTCTCCATCTGATAGAAATGTGCAGTTTTTGAATGAAAATGACTTTAAAAGATTTTATTTATTATTCTACTTACTAATCTTGATTGTGTTTCAAAACTGAAATGATTATGTAAAAAACTATACTAAAATATTGCATTAATATCAATATCACAGCACTTAACAGTCATAACACAGATCACAAGCTTTTCCAGTATTGTGCAGCCATAATCGATGGTGAATTGGAAGAATAAATGAGAATGGAGTCGTTTGCATAAGAGGACGGGGAAAGTGAGTTGAAAAGATGCCGTGACTTTTAGACTGTTGTGCTTGTCTTTATACATTTAGCCATTTCAAAGATGTATTTACTCTTAAATTAATTTGATTTATAACGTAATGCAGAATGTTTAATCAGCTTATGTATATTATTTTGTCTGATGATGTTCTGATGTTGCTGTTGTATATATTTACCTCTAAGTATTTTATTTTATTTTTAAGCATATCTTTTTTAACTATATGCATGCCCCTATTTGTACTTATTCAGTGTTTTAATGTTGCACTTCACCAAAGAAAGTTCAATAAAGGTCTTCTGATTCTGATTCAAAACATGTAGATAATATAGCTTAAGTATTCACTGTTTTATTGGTTAGATTAAAATAACAATTTCATGATGTGGATAATGATATTTCATCACGTCGGCGTTTATCTCCACACCGAGGGACTGCAGTGGGTCTGTTTTTGGTGCCTTCTTATCTGGACTCTTTTTCTGTGTAAATAATCACATTTTTATATAGCACTTTTCCACCTTCACACACACACATTTTCAAACACTCTGGTCTAAATACTGAAAAAATGGACTTGGGACATGCATTTCACATTTTTCTAACTTAAAGGCACACAGTGTAACTTTTCTGTTGGTCCACCACCTCCTTGACTCATGAAGATATTGAAGTTATTGCATTGTCAGATGTTGTTCCACATTACGCCATTAAACTAATATATTTTGCATGTTTTTCTTATCTTCAAAAATATAATTGTTCTTACTGTGAGCGGTGACGTCTCTCCACAGATCTGACCTGTAATTTGGCCTAATGACATCGCCGGCTAGTCTCTATAGAGAAAGATCAGTTTAATGTGACACAGTTCTGGCAAAGCAATAAGAGACAATAGGAGACTCTCTATCATAAAAGTTAATACTTTAAAATAATGTCTGCATATGGAAAATATACTTTAGAGAAGCGAAAACGACTTTGGACTAATGGACTAAAGAAACAAGCGTGAATGAAGCAAAATACACCTCCAGGTATGTTTTTTAATGAGGGGAGAACAGTATAACATGACTAAAAGCTCAAATTCCGACCGTTCAAATATAGTCCAGGCCAAAACTTGCTGAACAGGAAGTGATCCTCGGCAAACGACACACAAGTGAAGCCAAAAATACACAACATTCTTTTAAAAAATGTGTTACTAATGTGCTTCTAATTAACCTCAGTCATGTTACTAGCAGTGATTTCTTAGAATTACAAGGTTAAAAATGTACCGAATTGTTAATACTGCTGCCAGATTTGTACTTTAGTAAAGTCTAAATACTACTCATAGTACTAGTTACTTTTTTATACTATTTTAATTGGGCTGTACCTCCTATAGTTTTAGCAAATTACAATTCCATGCCAGAATTAGTAATCTTGCGCCTACACTACCAGTCAATGTTTGGACACACTTTCACGTTTTTTTTTATTTTAGGTTCAGACTCCTCAAAGTATCCACCCTTTGCTTTGTCGATAGAGCTGCAAACCCGAGGCCTTCTCTCAACGAGCTTCATGAGTCTCCTGCGATGGTTTTCAGTGGTTCATTAGTGGCAAAGCAAAGGTTGGCCATTGTTAGCGGATTAGCCCTGGGTTAGACTCCAACAGTAAACATTTACATACTAGAAAACATGAGCGTGTCCATGAAACATCTGCAAATGTAGGTGAAACGGATTTGTCCAAAAGACTGTCCAAAAGTGTGAGACGCTCCCTTGTACCTGGTGTTACAGGCTCATTCAGACCAGCCCTGGAGCAAATACAGGGCTCCAGTCCAGATGAGAGCTTTTAAAATGTCCTCTCCTCTTCGGGTTGGTTCTTCAGGCCTTCCTCACAATGCGACCACTCTTCCTCAGCTCTCTGGCCCGGTCCGAGCGGTGTGATTGGCTGCTGGCTCTCCACACTCCTGAACACGCCCTCGCCCTGCACAAAACATGGACACACAGTTTTATTCAAGGGCGGAGGTATGTGTTTCAATCTTTCTAAAGCAAACTAGTTACTATTAGAACTTAATGAAAGGTTTAACAAATATTGTCTGACCATTTAAAATAAATGTTATAATTTTACTTAATAATTAATTTAACTAGTATTTTATTTGACAGGAGATTTCAGTTTTTTGCCTTTACTTTACTTTACTTTACTTCACATATTTGAACTGTGGCCCATTCAGTTGTAATAACTAACTCAATAAACTGGCCTTCAATTAATAAGTTTGTCTGATTTTAAATGGAAATTACGTAATTTCTGATGTAGAGTCCGCTACCTGCTTGTCTTAAAAATGTTTTTGCTATGTCTGGAATGTTCCACAGTTGAGCATTAAACATCTCTATCTTGCATTATTCAACTACAGGTATTTTTATTCCCCAAAATTATCTTGAAAAAAAAAAATTCTTACTGAGAGCATTGTCACCTCTCCACAGATCTGACCTGTAACTTGTTTTGGTGTTACCTGTTCGTTTCTATGGAGATATGGTTAATGCCAGGCAAGCAGGTGTTAGTCCCTTCACTAGAAAAAGCTTTTAATGCCATTTAGGCTCCACAAACCAGGGTCATCCATATGTGGCTCAGTCACAAGGGAAAGAGAGGAAATATTAGAAGGGGAGCTTTGCCTTCTTTTGTTGTCATTTTAGTTCCAGGCTCAACATTGATGTGACTAAGCACCTTAACTCCTCCCACAATCACATTTCAAATCGAGCGGCTAAACTGGACAGTACCTGGAGGACTTAAAGGGGAGAGAGAGGGTGAAGGAGGGGGTTGTGGTCTGGACATACAAGGAACAGTGTGATCGGTTTAACAGGTCTCCATCCTTCAAACTCCGCCCCTGCAGCCAGTTGTTTGTAATTAGAAACACCTGGCTGTAATCAGGACAGTTCTGTGTGATGTCACATTGTACTTGAAACTGAAGTGGCGACTACAGAAATTCACAGTAGTTATCGACCAGAAAGCCAGTTTGCACTAAATTTGCCCAAACATGACTAGAAACATTAGACAGCTATTAAAACACCATATACACAGTTTAGTTGCAAAAAAGTTGATTTAATGCATTTCCTCTAAGTAATACTTCTACAGCAGCAGGACGGACTTCAGACGAGGTTCAAACCCCAGTTCAACACATACACAATTTTTTTGTTGTTTGCAGTGCCACACATGGAGCATGAGTGTCACTGCACCCTTAATCTGATCACACTGTACTCATTATGACAATAACAGCTGGTCATTGTTTGGCTGCAGTGAGCATCTGATCAGATCATACAATCATGTCATCATTGTTTCTATTTTTAAACTGAAAGGAACCAGGCGTATAAATGTTTTCCTCCTGACCAAATAAGTTTGTGGAGATGCAAGCCTGCTCACAGTAAGGATGCATAGTTTTCAGTGTAATAAACACAACAAAAAAATAAAAAATAAATAAAAACAAAACTAAAAACATGCTGTTATTTTAGCCTATTTTGGGGACTAGAAAGTTAAATAATGTGGATTTAATTAATATTCTAACCCCTTATTTAATTTAAGTTTAAGCTAGAATCATTTAATAAACTATTTGTTCATTATGAATTCAGTCTTAGTTCATAGTTGATTAAAGGTCCTATATTACACAAAATTGACTCTTGTGAGCATTAAGCCATCTTATATGTTGTTTCCTCCTCAAAAACATACCTGGCATTGTGTTTTGTTTCATTCACAAATGTTTGAGTAACACTTTATTATTAGTCTGTCTACATCTCCATAGCTCAAAATGGTTTGTTCCACCTTGTGATGTCATGAAGAGGTAGTTTTCAAGTTAGCATCTACCTTTTACCTTTTGTTCAGTAGAGATTGGCAATTCTAGAGGTGAAATGATCCAAATGATTCAGGTGAAGGTGCATGGAGTTTAATAACACAGAAGAGCACTTCTTGTATAACGACATGACATCACAAGGTGGAACAGAGTGTTTGTGCTTTGAGACTGAGCACAGCTTAAACATGAATGAGTTATTATAAAGTGTTACCAAAATTGCCAGTATATTTTTTCCCAAATATGGTGCAAAATATGAGCTTTCACACTCTTCATACATCCCATCCATGTCCATTAACCCCCCCACTGTTACCTGCTCCTGGGCGGGGGTCCGGTCCGTGCACGTGCCCTTCCACTCTGCTTCCTGTACTGCACCCAGCCACACACCAGCTCATGCGCGATCATCACATAGAGGAGGAATATATCAGCACCCCGGGGTCCATGTGCCAATCTGCCCCTGTCTGCCCCAGGGCCAGTCCAGCTGCCGAGCAGAGTCACGAGTCCTCTGCCTCTCCCTGTGCTCCGAGCTCCAGTCTCTGCGGCGAAAGATGAGAGAGACAGAGAGAGAGAGAGAGGAGGAGACATGTTGCCGTAGAGACGCCTCCGTTGCTAAGGGCGACTCCTCAGCATCTCCTGAACTGTGAAGGCGGCCAATCAGGCGACTCAAATCAAAGCTCATTGTTAAAAAAAATCTATATATATCAGCTTTTTTTCTTTGTACATCCTTGGGTTTCAGAATGATGAAAAATTTGGACTGTTGCCATAGCGATTGACAATAGCAAAAGTCTTATGTCTAAACTGAAACACACTAAAACATGACACATTTTAGGTACTGTACATTTTCCATAAAGCAAATATATTTCAGAAGTAAGTCTAAAATCACATTAGGTTTCTTTCTTTGAGCTGCACCATTTCTAGTTTATGATGACTGCTGAGATTTTTATGCCAGATGGACATTGTGCGTGAAGTGTCTTGCACAAGGACAGGATTTGAACCAACAAATTGCAAGTTTCCAGTTGGACAAGGACCTACCTTTGCAAATAAATAAAATAAATATAAATAAAAAATAGATACATATTTATTTAGAATGTTTATTAACCGGGAGGAGGCCCCGGGGAAGACCCAGGACACGCTGGAGGGACTATGTCCTCTCGGCTGGCCTGGGGAACACCTTGGGGGAGCTGGAGGACGTATCTGGGGTGAGGGAAGTCTGGGAGTCCCTGCTTAGACTGCTGCCCCTGCGACCCGGCCCCCGGATAAGCAGAAGAAAATGGATGGATGGATGTTTATTGATTTTTGTTTTATTATACAAGATATGATCATTTATAAGCATAATTCAGAAACGCGTAGATCATCCAGATAATACGGGATAGGGTCTTACACCTTTATATCATTATTATTGCTATTAATACTGATACTTTGCAGCTGATATCATCAACATTCCCTGAGGATGTGAAGCTAACAGGGGGCACTGCTCTGTCTAAAGCTCTGTTACTCAAGTAACCTGACCTTTGTTTTAAACATAATGTGACTGTAAAGAATCAATTTAGGTGGAAACTACAACAGGTGAGGTGATTTTTGTGCTGTTTAATAAGTCCCTCTCAAATAATATAACAGTCACAAGCTAGCTAGCATTAGCCAACAACAGTTTTTCAGTTAGTCACTCTCACCTTTTTGTTGAAAATCAAACACCTAAACAGGACCATGAACGATCACATTGATCACAGGCTACTGAAAATATGAAAGAAGTTGTTTAAATCCATTTAGGTATTTTTCTGTATTTTAACTGCTGAACATTCTGCCATAGACACACATGCAGTACACCCTGCTCCTTGAAGTATCCACTCCAAGTCTTGCCACCAGGGTTTCCGTAGGCATTTTACTGGTCTACCATGTCCAGACCCACACATAGACCAGCTCAGACCAGCTCAGTCCAGATTCACAGAAACTGATGTCCCCATAGTCCTGCAACAAACCAATAAGCATAAGTATAGTAAGAGAGAACATTTAAAGAACAAGTTTTACACATAATTTGCATAACTATTGGCTTTTAGACATGTTTGAGTATCTTTGCTTTGGCATTTCATGATTTAGAACTTACAATTATGCTTAATTACATAAAAGACGATCACTGCATAGCTTCAATAAGTCTCCATACTGGTGCAGCTTACTGGCAGCAGGGGGAATTACAACAGCACGCAAAAACCAATTAAACTAGGTAATGAGGAACATGTCCAGACATGCTAATGCAAGTATGCAGTAGTAATGAGCTGATTTGATGACCAAAAATGCTTTAAATGAGTTCTGGGTAATCATTTATGGACTTAATAAAAACAGCAGGTTGTCTCTATCTGTGCCACAAACAATCTGAAAAATTAAGACCGCGTGGTTTGGTGTTTTGTTTTATGTTTCGCATTCCAAGGCCTTTTTTTTTTCACAGAGGATTTACTGAAACTTTTTTTCTGGTTTGAGGTCCCCTATGCCTTTAACCTGGCCCCCCTTGTCCTCTTAGGGAAGATGGGGTTTTGTTTTTGTTTCCACAGTATGTGCCTAATTAACCCTGTACTTTCTATTGATTTTTTTCCAATGTAAAAGGAGCAAATGGTGTTTTTTATGTGTGGTCCCCACTTTTGCCCCAGTTAACTTGTATAAAGCAGCACCTCTCTGGAGTCCAAAATAAAAGTCTGCCACCTATTATAGCTTTTAGTGTTCCAGACATCAGAAGGTTGGGTGCTTGGTTACCATTCTAGTTTATTTAAGCCATCTTTTTTAGAAAACCTCTTTGGTGGTGAGTAAAAAAGATTTTTTTTGGAATTCCAATATTCGACTGAGGAGTAACTTGAACCCCCTGCAAACCCCTTTTTTAACATTTACTGTTTTTTAGGAGAAGCAAAAAAATTTAGTTACCGTGCCCCTTTTAAAAATGATCCCCTCCTTTGCATTTATTAAAATTTTTTTCACTAGAAGGACTGCCTAAGTCCTCCATGGATAAGAACTTTTTGCCCTTATACTTTTTTTTTTTTTTTTCCAACATTTATGGTATTCAAAACTTATTTTGTCCCCTGGAGATGATCAGGGTATACATCAAAAGCTGAGTTTTTAATTGAGGAGAAAGGTTGGACCCCACCCTTATGTTTTTTTTTAAAAAGCAGCTTGTTTTCGCAACACCCACATAATTTTTAATATACAGAGAATCATAAATTGCCAAACCTGGTAGAAGCAAAAATTTTTTTTCAGGCAAAGTAGGAATCTCCCATGGAGACCCAAGTACCACATGATTGGACCCAAGAAAAAGTAATATTAATTGCACCCTTTAAATTAGATGTTTTTTTTCTACATAAATTTAATATATAAAATTAGTTGAAGTTGGGCTTGGCTTTTTTTCCCCACAGCTCTGAAACCTTGGCCCCCTTGGGGGGGGTGGTGGTCCCATGGGAAAAAGATACCCCACTTTTTTATTGCCCATTACTGTGTCATTCCCCAGCCGTTGATTACTACTCCATGGGAGATAAGCACGTTTGGGTACCACATACCCATACAAACATAAAACCACTTTTGGATATTTTGGTGGTCCCCCCCTGGGGCAGACAACTCACATGAAAATTTGGTTTTGCAGGCCAGCTTGCCAATCGGTTGGGTTTCTAGGAGGCAGGGGGTAACGTACAATGCGGAATTCCTCCTTGCAAATAATAACCAAACATGAATGGCATAATCTACATACTCAAATTATGGCACTTGTTGAATTAAATTTTTTAATTAATCAATCCCAGTCCATTCAGTTTTCTAAAGGTCAGTTGAATCCCAGCTTGGGTCCCTTTTTTAATGCAGAGGGCTAAAACCCAATCCCTGTTGGTAGCCTAAGGTTTTTGGAGCCATGGGCCAAGAACCTTTGGGGAGGAAAACATGTACCGGTACCTTATTTTGGTTGTTTAATACATTTTATTAAAATCAATCAATCAAATTTATAAAACCTTGTATTTGTTTTAAAGGTTTCTTTCCATTACCACAAAAACTGGCCCTCAATGACAAATATAGCCAGAGTTTGTTGTTTTTTCTCCTTTCCATTATCCATGGTTTGTTTTAAAAAATGAATCCCTGGAGTATTGGGGCACTGTTCCCCCCCCCCCCCTGAATCTCCCACCGCTCCAAAAACGTCCCCCCCTGTTTTCAACCCTGTTGACTTTTTTATTTTCTTGGTAGGTTCTTTTAATGTTTTATCAGCTAGCACAAGTTTTGTTTTTTGCTTTCACTTCTTTTTTGAAATAGCTTTAATTTCCAATTTTTTTTGTACCCAACTGAGCTTGCCAAGTTTGCTGTTTTTGGCATAGAGGGATGAAGCAGTTTTTTTCAATTGAAGGCTAAAAACCAACGCCTGCCCGACCCAGAACAGGAAGAACTGTGTTGTTGAACCAAAAGTAGAATTTGGTTTTTTGTTAACTGGGATAAGCTATTCAACCCGTGATATTGTTGTTATACCTTATTGTATCTACAACTTCCACAGTTGGGTCAGACTCCGTAAGGACGGGGTTGGGAATCCCGCCTGGGCCCCCTTGCAGGTGGAATGTCCCGCCTGCCTTGGTTTTTTTTATTCTGGACCTCCAAAGTATAAATGAACCACAAGCAAGCGCTTATCGTGGCCCCACAGAGCCGACACCCTATAACAGAGGCCCCCCGCGATTGCCCCCCCTGCGTCCGGCTTGTTCTGTTTTTCTCTGCACGCCCAACCAACAGTTTTTTGGGTTTATTTTTTTTTTTGGTGAAGGTTTTTTTTTAATAATTTTACTTCCGGGTTTGGACACAGGCATCACGTTTGAATATACATAGAGTGATTCCCTATCTAACTTTTCCTAAAGCAAACCCCTTTATTTTTAACAAGGGCAAAAAAACAAATACACAATGGTAACTTAAATCCAAGTATGCCAAAAAGCCCCGAGGTTTTTTAAAACCTGGTGACAAGAAGGGTATTTCAAGAAGAACTTAAGTTCTTAAAATGCCTTTGAGTGACTTTTTTTTTCCACTAAGTGGACACTAACTTTAACTGCTGTTTAAATTTCTACTTCCTGGTTGCATATCAGCAAGCAATTTTTTTGGTACAGAAAATGTTTTGAAAGGTAATTTTTTTATATTGTTTTTACCTACAACCTAATAACATCCATCGCATGCAGTTTACCACAGTACTTGGATAAGTTGTAAGAGAAATGCTGAAGGCCCACCAGTTTTTGAGAAACACCTTTGGGACGGAACATCTGAATTATATTAAAGTGAATGTAACTTTTGTGAGGACACCTAATGGGTGCACAATTATTAGGCCCCACGTTTTGTAGTTTGAGAATTATTTTTGTTTTATTGCACAACTACCCCGTGCTCTTTGGTCAATCCCCAAAATGTTGACAAACCCTCAAAACTTGAAAAACATTTAAAGTATAAAAAGGAGTTTTTTGGCTTTCTAAACAGAATATCCCTACATGTACAATTATTATAAAATGCCGACTTAATTTAATGCCAACCTTTTGATCGATGGTTTTTCTTGCTTCCGCCTTAATGCCACAACCTTTCCCCCCTCTTTACAACAATAACCAACCATCCACCTGATTATGCATTTAATCCCCAATAAGCATTTCCAAGTTTTTTATACAGCCCTTTGAGTTTTTGGGAAAATTAATGGGATAATAAATTATGAGTATTTGTTCAAAGACAAAGAAAAAAAATTAGCCAAACCAAATCCATAAATCTGAAAAAAAGCGCTGCAAGAACCCAAATGTTCAAAATGAAATTTTTCACTTTGTCCCCGGACCCCTACAAAGCTTTAGTCCACTAATTTTTAGACTTTACTCACAGTAGGGAAAAAAGAGTAACTGTACGTTTTTTTTTTACGTCCACGGTAAGATTACTGTTACTTCCATAAAAATAATTACTCCCCCCCCCAGCCAGGAGTAAAAAAGTCAAGTCCCTGCCCTTAGAAAAGTAATTTCTTTTAAAAAAAGTTTACACAAATTGTCCACCTCTTGTCAAGTGACATTTTTCCTTGATTCTAATTTTCAACTTTTTTTTTTTTGTTCATACATTTATTGTAACTTTTGCCACCCAATTTTTCTAACTTAGATCACTGATCATTGTTAGAGCCCCCCCTCGGTGGTCCTAATGGGAACCCCCCCTACACGTCCCCATATATCAGTCCGGCTGTTGCGAATAGAGTATTACAAAAAAGAGGTATTCTTACATCATTCCACTGTCCCAGGTTGCAAGTCCACCACTCCAACCATTGGTTACTCGATGGTTCCCCGGTCAAAGGAGCCCCTGGACAACCCCCGGAGCTGCCCTTGTTAAGGCCCTCCCGGCCATTGGAGAATAAGAAAATACTCCTCATTAATCCATTCCAGTAAACATTTTCTTTTTATCAGGGCATTCAGGAGTATTTTTGCTAAATACATTTATCAATGCACCTTTCTGTTTCATTTTTTTTACCTAACTTTTTTTGAAAAAGGGTTAATTTTTTTTTTTAATGTCATTTTACTTGCTACTGCCTTTGTCCCAAAAGTTTTGTAAAATACATACTGTAAGACTCAAAAAATATCAACCAAATTTTAGATAATTTTGGATTCAAGCATCTCCCGCCCCCAACGTATGTCCACCCCTTTGCCCAATCCTTTGCCCCCTTCTTTTCACTAAACCTTCATGGTAGTCTATAATGAAAGTGGTCCCAAAAAGGAAAAGAAGTAAAAGGCCTATTTTTTTGCATATCTAAAAATTATTACCAAACATGTTTTGAGGTTATTTTTCACACTTGTGTTTGTGTTTTGGTACTTCCGTATGCCCGTTTTTCCATGTCATAGTTTGTAGCTCTTTTCAGTGCAACAAAAAAGCATGACCAAAAACCCTTTTTTGATCCCATACTTGTAAACTAAATCGATGTTGTGGGATGTTGGTTTTTTTGTGCATTTTGGGGATTTTTTTTATAAAGTGGTATTAAGTGTCACCTATGCCCCCTTTCCTTGCGCTTGGTCGGCAATTCGGAAAAAGACCGAAAAGAACAATACTATTATTTTTTTGACCATATTTATAAAACCGCAAACTTATAAGGAAATTGGACAAAATGGAAATTTTCCTGTTGGAGGGCCCTTTTACAGCCAGTGGTTAAAAATGTTTTGCCTTTCCCCTTCATCGCCAAAAATATAACTGGAGTTTTGTTGGTTTTTGTTTTTTTCATTTTTACATCTTTGAGTCCCTGTATTATTTACAGCCTGTCCCCCCCCTACATCTCCCCAAAAGCCCAAAATGTCTTTTCCCCACCTTTGTTGGAATGTCCCGCGTGGTTAGTTTTTTTTTTCCAGTGTTTTTTAAATAGTTTGCCTTTTGTAACCCTTAAGGTTTCCAGTAGAGATCGGCAATCCAAATGCTGGACATCATCCACATGGGATTTTCCTAGTGAAGAGTAGGAGGTGTTTTTTTCCCATTTTTTTGAGAAGAAGAAACTTAAACTTAGGCAGGATTTGTTGTGTTGTAAACCAATGTTGACCCGGAAAACAAAAAAACACAACCTCCCAGGTAATGTTTTTTTTTTGACTTGACCAAAACATTTAATAAACATCGATCACAAAAAATACAGTAATTATGGGCCCCCCTTAAAAAAAAAAAAAAAAAGATGTATTTTGAAAAATTGTAACCAGCGTTGGCTTTTTTTTGCCACAAGACCTGAATATTCCTTAAGTGGGGAGGGTTGATGTTGCTTATCGCAAAGCGGCTAACCCACCCCCCCCCCAGGACCACCCCCCCCCGCCGTTTTTTTCCAACTTGTGCTTTAAGTACCGTACCTGCGTTTTCCCTTTTTCCCTTCCAGCGCAAAGCCCACACCTCCCAGCTCCGCTCCACCCCCTAGAAGTACAGTTGGGGTTAAAGGAAAGGGAGGAAGTCTTTATAAACTTGCAAAAAAAATAACAAAATAACAATAGTACAAACACCCTTTTGAAAAGTGGCCTGAACCCCTCCTGAAAAGGCAATTTTGGCCCAAAACTTGTCCAAAACGGTGTCCCCTTTTGGGTTGGGGGGGCCAGGTGAGGCTTTAATAACCAAGCAGTCCCCCCTGATTGGCTGCAGTCCTGTTCCCCCGCTGCCTTGATGGGTAAGAAAACAGGAAAGTGACAGGGGGCCTTGTTAAAGAATAAATAAGACAAAAATTGCCCTTTTGTTTAATTGGTAGAGAACGTACAGAACAGCAACCTAATAATAAAACGGGTTTTTACCATCTAGTGTTTGTCCCAGGATAAAACACAATTGTCCAAACCCCCTGTGATTTCCCAAAATACCAAGGATCCCAGAACCTGGATCCCTCCCAATATGCTCCAAATAAAAACAATTAAATTTTAAACCACTACTTTTACTCAACAATAGAGTTGGTGATTTTCAATATTAAAAATGGGTAGTATTTCTTTTTAAATATCCCCCCAATGTGGCCTTAATCTGTGGTAATCAGCCTCACCACCCATGTCCAGGTCTTCCTGTGTCCCTTGCGTTGTTAACTACTAGTCCTAGTGGTTTGTTTCTTTATATACCTGTTCCCTTGATACGCCTCAAGATTTTTTATCTAAGAATAATCAAGAAAAGGCGGTTCACTTTTTCTGTCCTGTGACTGTGACTTTTTTTTTTAGTAGAATACCTCTCCAAAATGAGGATCTTTACTTTTTGATACTAGTTTTTTTTATTCTAGATTTTTCCTATCTGAGTTTTTTTTTGAAAACTTTTAGACCACCTATAACCGGCCCACACAGTGCACAGTCATTTTGAAACACCACGTTTTCCAATTCCCACTCCCTTTGTCCTCTTATTTTTTTTTTCCCAATAATTATTTTACATGTTGCAAGATTCCCCTCACTGGAAGGCCCAAACAACGATGAAAAACCATATAAGAGGCAAGTACACCAAAAAACCTCCAAAATAACTGAAAAACCCTGTCTTTTTAGTTTTTTGTTTTTTTAACCCATCATTTGGCCTTTGCCTCCTGCTTTTAGACACTTGTTTTGAATTCCCCCTATTTGGAACCCTTAACCAGCCGCTGGCTGTGAAAGGGAAAAGACCATTATTCAGGAGACCTCCTGGAAGCTCAGAACCCAGCAGGGGCCAGTGTTTTACAGAGTTTTTTTTCCGACAAAGGTTACGTAAATCGCCGAACAGTCCCAAAAAGTAAGTATTGAAAAATCAGATACCTAATCGATACTAAACCCTTATTTATCAGAAACTGGATACCTCCAATTTTTTGAAAATTTTTTGAAACAAGACATCATTACTAAAAAAAACTTACACCTTACCATGATAAAGATTAATTCTTTTCCTGATCTTGATATGTATCAGAAGTAATAAAACCACATATCACTCATTATAATAACGCCCCATGACCACTATGGGAACCTACCTGACGACACGGGAATTTACACGTATAAGCCCCACAGGCAATCATGAAAAGAAAGGTACTGTTTTGCATTTTTTTAATAGTCTGGTCCCTAAACAGAAAAAGTTTTTTTTGTTTTTAACCATTATCCATTGAGTACCGATGCCAATGTCCCCTTATTCCTTAGTTTTTCAAAAATCAAGTTTTAAAGTATTGTTTGAAACACCAAATTATCCCAATCAGCATTTTCCTTTCTCTTCCTACTTCCATGCCCTTTTAAAAGCTTCACATATCTTGACAATTTCCCGCTTTCATAGGTTTTAAACCCCTAAATTAAACATGAAGGAAGTGGGACTCCCAAAATTAACTGACTTGGTCCCCCCTGGCTCACATTGGTTAGGAATTTTGGTCCCCCGTGCTGCAGGAACCAACGTGGGGGGCTTTTTCAATCCTTGGTTCCGTGTTTGGTTTTTGTTTGTGGTATGATTTGGGTCCCCCCAAAACCAAACAAGACCTCCCACCTTTTCCTCTGCCCCAGGGTGTTGAGTCCCCTCAAAGGGGCTGGGTAGTGCCTCTTCCCTGCCTCCCGCCTGCTCCCAGCTCCCCAGTTCCCCCCCATCCCCGGTCTTTGAGCACATCCCTGGGTGTTTAGTCCAGCCTGCAACAACAGCCCCCTTCCCTCCCCAGAGAAAACACTTTTTTTTTTGAAAACATCTGGACGCACACATTTTTTAATGTATCATTCACGTTAGTATTGGGAGAATCTTTATTGTTTTACAGAAATTAAAGCCTGTTTGTCTTGTGGTTAAACAGTAATGATCATGTATGTATTTTGTTGGGTTCAGAATTTGAAAATTTAGCGATGGCCCTTTAATATGAATTTTTGGTTTTTCCCTCATTTTTTTTTTGCCCAATATTTGATATCTGATTTTTTTTGGCTTTTCCTGCCTGTTGGCTGATACCCTGACCGTTTTTACTTTGTAGAGTGGACTAAACTAGTAAACCCTGTCCGCCCCAAAACCATTTTTCCCATATACTGCTGTCGAACCTGAGGAACAGTGTAACTGGGTCCCCCCAACAGATATCCCCCAACCTTCAGCACTCCCCCGGGTCCCTTGGCACGCCCATATGTTGTTGTAATCATGGCAAGTATGTATTGTGAAATTCCCCCAACCTACTTGAAATTGCAAGAGATCCCCCTTGAAGAACAGCACACAGTTTTATAGATTTAGGCTGCCCCCTTTTTTTTTTTTTTTTTTTTTTTTTTTTTTTTTTTTTTTTACCAGACAAAACTGCAAATGTGGGCCCTATGTTTTTTTTCCCACCAAAAAAGCCAACATTAAAATAACTAATTCAAAATCATATACCCCCCCCCCCCCCCGTTTTAGTCAGCAAAACTTGGTGGATGTTAGTGTTTTTGGGTAAGTTTTAAAACAAAACGTTTTTTAAACTGTCCCTTATCCCCAACTATTTGTAACTTGATATGTGCAATAAACCTACACCCCATCATGGGCACTAAACCTTTCCTTGAGAGATTTTCACAATGGATGATTCCCCAAAGGTGGACATCCCATCAATGGCAAAACGTGACCGTTTTTTTGTTTGTTGCACGCCTGCTTCCGATCCCACTTCCAAACTGCCTACACAACAAAAAACCACAACTGGGTTTTTTGATGAGGGACCTTTTCTCGCCACCTTCACCCCTGTGGGAACAGTGCGTACCCTGCCCAGTCCACCCAGTTCAAGGAGACTGTCCCAAACTTGCTGCCATGACCCCCCCCCCGTCCCCCCTGTGGTTTTCCCTGTTAGAGAAATCTTTACCCACTCGCTTCCCCCCCTTCCTGCTTCATGTACCGGTGGGAAGAGGCGGCCCTTTCAAAACACCCAAGGCTTAGTGTTTCACAATCAGGCAATGGGTGGGGCTTAGCACAGTTTGAAACGCCAACCCTGTTTTTTCAAAGGCTCATTACGTTTAACTTTTTTTTTAAGTCCTACATATCATAAACAATGAACCTAATTCCCCCTGGTGTTCTCCGATACGAACATAACCATGCAGATTCTTTTGTCGATTACAAAAAAGATGTAGGCATGATAGTCCAAATTTTGGTTTTAATTTTTTATAATTTGGTTGGTTTTGGTTCACTACCCTGAAAAACCCCCGCACCAACCTGCAAGCCCATCATTAATGCCCTTTCTAAGTGCAACAGCTTTGGAAACTGAGGCCAGTCCCTAATCCTGGAAAAACACTTTTGAAAATGAAGAACAACTATCTTTGTCCCCCCTCTCTCCTGAGCAGGATCAAGGCAACTGGGGCAACACAGGTTTTCCCCGATGTGAAATTCGCGCCCGTATAGAGCAAAGCCTACCAACGGGTTTTTCCCTTAAAGACAAGGAGCCACCTTGAAGCTGGAAAGTTAGACATTGACGAAGGAGGAACGGAAACAAAATGCAGCACAAAAGAATATTTTTGTGGAACTATTTTTTGTAAGTCATTAATGAAATTTTTTACCATGGGTTAATTTTTCCCCCAACTTGAGAAACCAAAATTTCCCTTTATTGTATTTTTCCTTCCTGCCCCACGACCAAAAAACACAATTCAAAATGATATGGTCAAATTTCTTGGGCCCTGCAATACTGTGCAAAGCTCCTGGCAACCGTCAACGAAGACTCCCTACCTACGCTTTTAAACTTTTCCATTTTTTCCTTTTTGTATTTCCCATTAACACCATATTAATAATGTTTTTTTTAATAATAACCATATTTAAAACACAACCAACTTTTAATGATTTATTTCCAAGGCATTCATTCACTTCCATAACTTGATTGTTTTTAATCTACATCTGGTTTTTCAAATATTTTTTTTAAATTGGCCACCGGCGTGTTACCTTTTTAACTTGGGGTTTACACGCCTAGCCCCAAGGACACCAGTAACGTTCAACAAAATAGCCCTATCGTACCGAAATTAATCAGCAAACTGTTGGTTCCCATAAGGGCAGTCGCTATCAATAGCAATAAACTTCCACTGAGTCATATACCCTAAAACAATTATGAAACCAATATTTGGAATGATCCCCTTAACCGGTGATACAGAAGTCCGCACAAGACAACAGTTTGGTATCATGTTTTTTCCTCACCTGGGTCTAAGCTCCCCGCCCCATGGTTGGAACCAGAACTGGAGAAACATTGGGTTTTTTTTGTTTTTTTGGAACCGTCCCCGCTTGTTTGACGAACAAGGAAAGAGTGTTTATGAATAGGGATTTTTTAGCCCCCGAAGCCCTTGGAAGGTTCAACCGTCCCCCGAACCAGTGGTGTTTTTTCAGCAAGCAAGTAGTAACCACGTGGATAGGTCATTTGTTTGTTTTTTGGTTAAACTGTTGTTGCTTAGAAAAAAATGTACTTTAGAGCTTTTTTTTTTTTAAAAAAGTTATTCCCTTAGTTTACACTTTTTCCCTTTGGTTTCCTTACAACTTAAAGCCGAGGTTGTAAAAGTGCAAAAAAAAAGCTGAACGATATTCTTTTTTACTTTCCTGGCCTTTTCAGATAGGACTTTTTGTTTTTTTTATGGGCCCCCCTATTTTTTTAGGAAATTGGGTGCCATTTTTGGCACTGTAAACTGGTCCCCCGAGTGTTCACTCGGGAAACATATTAGTTATGAAAAAAAAAGGAAGCAAAAAGAATCCATTGTTTGGAGGGGGTTTCCTAGCTGCCCCAACTTATGGAGCTAGTGTAAAATTCAGCTTTTTGGAGGAACCCTAACTCTTACTCCAGTTTTCCTACTCCAACCGCTTTTCCTCCATGAAGTTTTAACCCTTCTCCGCTCCTTTCAGCTTATACTCCTCACCTCCGCCTCTTACTTTTTTTTCCCCGCTTGGCTTGGCCCGCAAACCTCCCTCTTCATCTACCAGTGCCCCCATTCCCCCCCTTTCCCTATTTTTTACCCCTCACCCCACCAGAATGCATGGCCCCAAACTTCATTTTGGTCCCGCCCCTTTGGGCATCCAATCTCTTTTCTTTCCTTTTCCACTCACCTCAGCCGCCAACCTATTGACCCCTTTATGGACCCAAGCCCTTTGCGGAAAAAGAACATCTCCTAAAAAACGGCACCTAAAAACTCGACACCGCCTTTTTTCATCCACACTGTTCCCCTTTGTTTGCCTGGTGTCCCTTTAAGCGTTTTTTAAAGAAAATTAAACTCCCATTCAAATTGCTTAACCCTAATATTTTTATTTCTTTTGTGTCCCCCGCTTCCCTTTTCCAGGTTTGAAAATACATTTGTACTTTGTCAGTAAATTCTTAAAAGGCACAGCCACAATGGTTGAATGGTGATCATATTTGTACACTGTCTAATAATCTTCTGACTATAATGTGAGTGTGTTGTGTTTTCTGACCCCACCCCTCTGCCGGTCCCCCCCCTCCCCAGAAGGTGTGGTCCCCGGTGCCCCTTGTGGGGTCCCCTGAAGGCGGAGAATCCATTTAAAGTGGGCCGCCAATTTTCAACTTTTTTCCCCAGCCTGCCCTGTCGTCACATGGACCCTTTGCCCCTCGAACGAGCCAACATACTACGACCACAGACGTGCCACTCTGGTGTTCCTGGGAAACGCCCCCACCGTCCCGTTTCCCAATTTGGCACATGGTCGTCCATCAAAGCCCTAGCGCACAACCCGCATCAAACATCACCTGGAAATTCAAATACAGAGGAAACAACAAAAAACAGAATAAATGTGGCAACAACACTAAACATCCACACTTTTGCCACAACCCTGTGTAAGGTGGTTTTTAAATAGCATTGGTCCCCCCTTTTGGGTTTCTTAGTCCCCTTTTTGGCCAGGTTTTTCCTAGTGCGTGTTGTGCTGCCTCCGTGGCCCCCCCACTTATTTTTTTCATGACATCCCATACAAAGACCTAGCCCCCCTGATTACAGAACAGGTTGTTTGGGCCCTGGCTGTACAAGGGGTGGAGTGTTTAACTGGTGGGGTGTACAGTTTCTGTACAGTTTTACCAAGTGGCTGTAGGAGGTCTAACCAGTTTGTCTTAACCTGTGGGTGTTCTGGTGGGGTACAGTTCCCTTACCCCTGTAGGGAATTTTGTGTCCGGGGTCCTGACCACTGGAGCCTCCAATAGCCACATGGTTTGTTTTTCCCGATGGCCCCCTCCCATGCCGAGACCCACAGGGTCCAGCCCCCTCATTAATCCTTTTTGCATCCAGCCGCTTTTCCAATTGAAGAGTACTTAAGGCACACAAAAGAGTTTTGTTAGAGGGGTTTTTTTTGTTCTCAAATTGTAACTTTGTTTTTTTTGTTTAAACTGACCATGCACTGGTACCCTTTGTTTTTGGTCCGCCATAGAGCTTTGTATAAAGAAAAGAGGCACATTTCCCCTGTGGTGGGAGGGGGGAACTGTGGTGTAATGAAAACAGCAGAGCCCGTCCGCACCGCACCCACGTAAGAAGAAATGGTCCCCCCACAAGTCCCCCCACCAGCACTCCTGCCGAAGGCATAACAACCCTATGCAAAATCCACTCTACAACATTGGCTCCCCATTAAGTTTACCAAGTTTACTATAGAGGTTTTTTCCACTTGAAAGGAAATTTTATGTTTTTGGGGCCGTCCCTTTGCAAAGATACTTTTAACCCCAATCTGGAGGTGGATGGTAAGGAGGAAAACATTATTAATTTTAATGGAAAGTGGCCCATAACCAAGTGGACTATACATGATTTTGTTTTTTACCAAATACTATGGTTGTGGTCCCCCCCCAAGTTCCCGTCCCAGCAGGAGGTCCAGTCCAAAATTATTATTGTTTGTCCCTGGGAACCAATTCCCCACAAAGTCCCCCGTCCCCCTCCCAAAATTACACCGACCATGCCTACCGAACAAGCCCCCAAAATATAACAACCTAGTGCAAAGCCCAACAGACACATCATAATCAATTGCCCAAAATATTTTTTTTACATATCACAACACCTTGGAGAAACCATTTTTTTTTCCAACTATTTCTTTTTAAACGGTGCTTGTACCTGATTTTTTTTACTCAGAACCTGAAGAAACCCTAAACCAGAACTATTTTGGAAGGTGTTTTTCCCATCAGGTTTTTAATTCCCTCCCCCCCCTTTCCTCCCACTTTATCCCTTTTATTTTTTGAAAATTCCAAAGCATCTTAGTTATTCACCCATAATTTTTTTAATAAGTGCTTTTTTTCATAAACTCCCCCCACTCCCAAGAGACCACCGCCACAGTGTTGTTTTGGAAAGCCTAACCCCCCCCCCCACTCTAAAGCCCTGCTAACAGCAACACTTTTTCCCGATTACGAAACCCATAAAAAACCTTTTTTTGTGTAATTTGGATTGGCCGAACCGTAATCCGCAGACATAGTTTTTTTTTTTTTTTTAACCTCAGTATAGCTTTGCCCTACAATAAAAAATAAACTCCCCGTACTAGGAAAGACAATTGTTTGCCTGAAAATGTGGGGTACGACCTGTTTAAAAGCGAACCTTTTTGTGCTTGGTTGCCCACTAAATAAATAGTTATGGGATCTCCCCCCCCTTGTGGAAAATCATCACTTTAAATCTTTTACTTATTAAGTCCTAAAAAAAAACGACTTAATAAAGAAACAGGTCCACTGACTTTTTGCTTTAGAAAACCACGGTGCCCAAATGGGGATGCTGCCAATTCCTAAATAATCATGTTCAACCAAAGAGCTCGCCAGCTGTCGCCCCTCCCATATGGATAGCTGTAAAATTCACCACAGATGGGGAGAAGCAGAAAATTTTTTTTTTTTCATGTTTGAAAACCAAAAAATTATTACACCACCTGCTGAAAATCCTAACTTCGTAATCAAACCCAATAAGAAAGTAAAACAATTTATGAAGTTACAGATCAATGAAAACCCATATGATGGGTGTTGGGTTTGAAAAATGGGGAATGGCACTTGCAAAAAACCCCGTTGATTAAAATGGAACTGAAGGGAAAAGAAACTATCAAACGTGGTCTTCGACTTCCCCCCCCCCCCTGAAAAGTCACATTTTTGCATTATCATTCCTGCCTTGTAAATTATCGTGAATTTGGTGGTATAATGAAAATTCCCATAAAAATGAGTAACCTTTTTTTGGAGCCTAGGGGTAGTCGTTTTTTGAGAGCCAGTGTGTTGGAAGGAAATAGTTTTGTGAACTTTTGGAATTTTCCGGCTATAGTTAAAATTTTATTTCAAGCAGTTGTCCCTTCCCAACGCCCAGCTAGAAAGCCCTATAAATTAACGAATACATTAAAAAACAATATTAACACTGCACTATTAAACAAGCTTTAAACGTTTTTTGATAATAAAATGAAAACATTTCCCCACCTGTAAGCGTGGAAAATCTCCCTCTCCCCCCCGATGTATACGTCTGGTGTTAGTGGTTTTTCCCAGGATTCCCCCCCTCTGTTCCCACGTTTTTCCCTTCAAATTTCACTGCCTTTTTTTTGGGCCGCGGTCCCGAGCACAACTTGTTCCCCATCCCACGCACAAGACACCTCCCCCTTCACAAGAGATATAACCATAACAAACCCAAAAAAACAACAAACAGCCATACATGGTGGAAATCCAAAACTTAACAGGCATCCCACCCAGCAAACTTTATGTTTACCAACAAGCACAAATCATTTTTCCAGCATGTAAGCAATACTTAGTAACTTTCACAATGCAGAGATAACACAAATTAATCTTTCCTTTGAATATCTTTTAGAATGATTAGTTGGGCAACCTTTCACAACCAGGACGACCCAAACCCACCAAACTGCGTTGTCCAAACAAATGCCTTTTATCATTGCCCATAGCCCCCAATGAACATTGAAGTCTATTTTTTATGTTCACAAATACTGCCCTGAAGTTTTTGCAGGTTGGTGTTTTAACCCGTCGGTCCCCCCCCCCCCCCCTGGGCCCTTGCCGGGGAGTGCGTAGTCCAAAAGCTGGGATGGGTACGCTGGTTCCCCCTGAAGGGGAGCCCCGCCCAGCAGAAGTGGGTTCCCCCCTTCCATCTGGGCCCTTTGGGTCCCGTCTTGGTATCCTGCTTGACATTCCGGCCCCACGAACAAGGAACCAACCATCTTGCATTCCCCCAGAAAAAGAACAACCAATACTGGCCCTCAGGGTAACGCTGCTGGGCACCCAAAAAAAAGCATTTTTCTAAATTGAGTTTCTGGCTTTGCACCAAAAGTGCAAAACAATTTAGCCCCCCCGAGGAATACAAGAAAATGGAAATTCCTTGTAGCTCCTGGTTTTGCGGTTTTTGAAATCCAAAAAAAAAATTTCCCCCTCCCTACATAGGTTTTGCTCATGGCTTTTGGCCCTGGAAAACTGTTTCCCCACCGAATGCCATAAAACTTTCAAATCTAATGGAAAAACCAAAAAGGTGACCTCCCACAAAGGGTATTTTTTTTGGCACTAAAAAAAATCCTGTTTTAATTGCATAAATCCAGAATACCTAAGGATTTTTTTTACAACCATACCCCTTGTGGGAACCCAATTTTCCAGACAAGCAAATCACATTATTTCATTAAACAAGCCAACTGACCAAGGACCTCCCTCAGTGCCGTAAAAGTTTTTTACACAGAGCACCTTTTAAACATCCTTTTCCCCTGGGAAAAAAACAAAAAACTTTTATTTTTTTTTGGCTTTACTTCTGGCCTTTATTTTAAACAAATTTGTTTACTAAAATAAGCACTTGAAATTACAAAAAACACAAACGCTAAAGTTTATCAGAAAATGCACCTTTTTTGGAATTGTGGCCCCAATAGAGAACGTTTGCCTCGCCCGCCCCTGAAACTTCCCCCCCCACAACTGGGAGGTTCCCTGTCCAAGCCTTAATGGCCTCCCCCGCTGGGTAGGCAAAGTCACCTGAAAAACACACAACAACAGAAGCCACATGTACCAAGAATGTGTGTTTCTGATATTTACAAGTGCCTTTTTTCCCCCTCCTTCCTTTAAATTCATTCACACTTTGTTTTCCCATGTTATGGCAATCCTTCCCCTGTGGGATTTTTTGGCATCCCTAACCGAAAGTATCTTAAATTATCTTTTCACAGCCAATAGTGGAGAAAAGGTTTTACTTTTTCTTTGTTTCTTCTGTAAGAACTCTGTGGCCAGAGGAAAAACCTACCCACAACACAGGGAAAAACAACTTTAAAAGAAGCGGTCCGAAGGTGGTTATGTTTGTCCCAGCCTGGGACCTTCTTGTAGTGGAGTCCACTAGTCCACCACACACCACTGGGAAACCATTGGTTAATTGTTGTTTTTTTAATTCCTAAAACAATGAAGCTCACATGAATTCACTGATGTCCCCCCTGGTGTGGTCAGCCTGCTTGACGATTGACCTAACTACCCATACAATTGAAATTTTATTTGTTCAAATTATATTAATAACTGTAATTATATTGGAAATCGAAATGTAAGACAAGTATGGTCTTAAAGGGGACTATATGTTTAAATTTTGATTTAAAATTTTCAAATAAAAGAAATGGACCTCACTGTGGGTTTCCCACCCTACCCAATTACCCGGGTAGAACCATGGTTTGTAATCAACATATTTGCCTCTTGGGATAGGATTACCATATTTCCCGGCCGGTAGACTGTTGCTGAATTTATTTCTAAATTAATAACACAAAAAACCTGGGGACAGAAATGGGCCAAGTTTATAAGTTGGTGGTTTTTTTGGTTGTTTAATTATCCCACTCCCAGAAAATTGAAGAAGAAAATGGAGGCCATCAACATTTCCAGTATTATCTCCATTTTGGATTTTTTTTGTTTTTTTTCAATGCTGAGATCCCCCAATTTTTTTGGGCTTTTTTTTTAAAATTCTAAAAAGGACTCCCCTCTCCTGAATTCCTTGAATGGTTCTCCTTAACCAACACCCCCAAGCACCTGCACCAAAAATCAAAATAATCCAGTGCTAGTGCAGCCCCCCCCAGCTCCAGTGAATTCCCCCGTGGAGGTTTCCTGAGCTTCCAAGAATTGGGAGACCCGCCCCTGTCCATATTCCCCTGAGAATGAAAAAAAAAGTTGTGTTATTGGTGGCCCCCTATTGCAGGTTAAGGCTCCCCTGGCCAACCACACGTTTCAAGTTGTGGATTGTAAGTATCCTTTTTTTAAAAACTGTAAAGTCAAGTGCCTTGAACTTTTGTCCCCATCTGCCGATGAGAGTTTGTGGGCTCAAGGGAGAAAATCCGTTGAGTCCCATGGCAAAATCAGGGTCAAAGATCAAAAGGACAGGAGTGGGCCTTCTTTTTTCAGGCCCCTGTTTGATATTTTTTGAAGGTCCCCTTAGTCCACGGAATTTGGGCCCCTCCCTCTCAACTGTTCTACATACGGGTTGCTTTTTTAAATACAGATGATAAATATGTTGAAAAACGTCGCTGACCCAACACGTTGTCCCTTCGCCTTTCTCTGCTTTCACAGTCCACCCTGGAAAAGTCCGCCACAAAAATCCCCCTTTCCCCCCTCTGGGCAGGTGCAGGGTTTGGGAGGGGCCTTTGGGGGAAGGTTCCAGCTAGGATCCTTCCCTCCCCTGCCCAACACCAACACACAGCATTAACATAAGGTTTTACATTTGGGAGATATGAAATATGAGTTAAAATTGTGCTTTTAACCTTGTTGGGGATAGTTGGCACCTCAGGACGAAACCACGTGCTATCCCGACACCGATGCCCCCTCCATTAGTCAAAGTCTCCTTATGTCAGCGCCCCATGAATCACGAATTCTTGAAAGCAAAACCCACCAAAAAACCTGGATGATTTTTAAAGGCCAAGATTTTTTTTGGGTCCCA
>JAIEZT010000054.1:7073956-7088956 GCA_019594935.1 Periophthalmus modestus
TAAATAAAGACCAGGTACAACCCATCCATGGACCGTTAACTCACTCTTTGCAGTCCCTTCACAGTCTATGTTCTAGTAGTGGCTGCACATAGCCCTAAGATCTTGTCTAATTTGTGCAACAGCTTTCCTGCATTGTACTTCTATAGGGTATTAACTGATAAATAACCTATTTAGATCCATATTACCTTTAATGTTTTGAAAACGCAGAAAACATGTCTAATGAACATGTTTTTATAGGTTTCCTTTCGTTTTTTTTTTTTGCCGCCCGGACGTCTCACCCCCCAAGTTGCCCTGTGTGATCAGTGTGCGATCACGTCCAGCCTTTAATGGCTGCCTGCACACTCCATCTTTTGTCAAGTTGTTGTTACAATTGGTATCACGTTTTTGTATGATTTAATGGCAAACTGTCGTGTGGAACAATTGCGAGACGTAGGCTTGTGGGTTGAGCATTGCACAGAAATCTCTAAGGATGGTTCAAATCCAGCCCGGATAGGGCGCTAATGATCTAGAACATGCATGGGGGACATCTAAAACCTCGTCAGGCATGTTTTTTGGTGAGGAACAACGTTATAACATGGTCTTAAATGCTCCAAAAATCGATTTTTCCCACCCCTCTTATAACAATAACCCCAGGTCAACAATTCTGCAAATCTGACAGGTAACAGCAAATTACCATCGAACAGACTCTTTCTCCCTAGCTCCATGTGCGCCTATAAGCTCCAAGAATGCTGTGAATCATCTACATGATAAGATTTTGTTTTTTCCAAATAATCAAGGCTTTTGCAATTAGCTTTTTGGTTAATTAAAATTTTTGGACTTGATAAACCCACCATGTCTCACGAGAACTCAGCCAAAATTGAAACAATATGTCACAAGGATTTTGGTTTTTGTTTTTACAAACCATAGTTTCTCGCCTCCAGCCCTGTTTTAGGATTTGGACTAAACAGGAACATGGGACCCACACCACTCGCAGCACGCCCATCCTGACCTTAAACTCTGTAACACCATCCTGTCCTCAGGGCAACACGGCATGCCCCCCCCCCCCTGGGTAATCACCTAGCAGAGTCTGCTCGCAGGTCGGAGCACAATCATTAACGTGATAAGGAGTTAACCAAGACGATGATATGATGAATTTAAAACAACTGCGCTCAGTAAGGAAGATATTTTATAATGTACAAATAGTTTTATAGAGGATTCAGTTTAGTAAATACTTAAGTGATACCTCTCCTTGCCTGACCTTAAAGAGGTCATAAGTATACTTCTATGGGGTATGAACTGCTAACATATAACCATTTAGATCACAGGTTGCAGTTATATCGTTTTGAACAGGCTATATTAGCCAAATATCAACAATTAACAGGTTTATAAGTTTCACTTTCGTTTTGAACAAGTCACCCTTCGCTTTGTGCGCTCTTTGCTCCGTTCACTACCCCATCAGAAACGCTGTTGCCAACATAATCATCGTGCATCCTGCGAATGACATTACTGCACATAGCATCAGTTTGGTGAAGGTTGTAGTGTACAGTTTTGTATCATGTTTTTGTATATTTAAGATTGTTATGTGGGAGCATGGGTGACGGTAGGCTTGTGGGCGAAGCTAATCTTACAGCTAAACCATAAGGAGATGGTTTAGAGAGGGCCCAGAGAAACATGGAGCTGATGTCGTAAATTTCTTCAGGCATGTTTTGCCGATCGAGGGAACAAACACGTCAACATGGTAGAAAGCTAAAAAAAAAAAAAAAAGTCGCTTTTGCATAATACCCCCTCTTTTAAACCATAAGCCTTGATCCATTTCTTAAAGGTGCAGTGACTTTCTGGAGGCGGCGCGTTCACCTGCATGATTTCCAACAGCAATAGAGAACTTAAAACCAGAATTCCTACTGTGGGAGGTATAGCCAAAGGAACCAACTTTTCCATTTGAGCAGCAGCAGGAGAATCAATCGAAGTTGTGGAGATGCAAGTTCACAGTACAGGACGCATACGTTTTTCACAGTTCTGTAGCTTAATAAACATCCTATGGTCAATTCCGTCTTTTGTGCTCTGTTTATTATACGAGCTGTGGATAAAGTGTGGACCAATGATTTTGATATAGAAGAAGCCCAGTGCCTGTGGTTGATGTTGTGTTTGGCCCAGCGTTCCCTGATGATGCTGCTCAAGGTAAATCAGTATGAAACTATAAGCTTATCACACAAAGCAATAAACCACAAATATTTAAATATTACTACAGTATGTCCATGAGGAAGTACTTTTTGAACATACAATGAGGCAGCAACGTTTTTAAATAGGGAAGAACATGGTTTCATTTGGTGAAAAACAATGTTCTACAGTGTGGCATTAAACTTATCTAAACTTATATCTATGTATTTATTCAATTACATTATTTTAGTGCTTTGAAAAACAAATTTTTTCCTGTTTTAGGGTCAGATTAGGATTATCAAAATTATCTTATATTTGCTCAATGTCAGATAATGAGCGAATTATTTTTTTTTTCATTAACCTAAAACAGGAAAGGTTTGTCTGATTTCATGTCGGACAGTGAAAAAAAAAGTGTATGCGTCTTTTAATATCATATATGGAAACTTCTGCAGATTGTTTAATAGAGGAGCAGTAACATCTTCATGGAGACAAATGGCAGATCCTCCAGAAAAGTTAACAGAATTCCCCTTTAAATTACTTCTAACCGCTTAGGTTTTCGATCCCATCCACCAATGTCCTATGTGATCTGTGACCCACGTGACTTGCCCTATCAAAACAGCAGGTTAATCAGTGACTTTAGCCCTTTCGGTTTCCAACATCATCGTTATCGCACATGGACCATCACGTTACTGCATCAGCATAACTCACTGGTTATTAAGTCACTCGACATGATTTACGTCCACAGCGTCCTAGTAAATCTCCCCTCATGAGATATCACCTACAAGGTGAACTACCACCAATGACACATGGAAATGATAGTCTACACTTGGTAGCCCGTCACAATAACATATTTTGAAGTGCGATATATTGCTGATGTAAACATAGACACTAATCAATAATAATGAGACTATTTCTGCCACTGACACAAAAACCAAGAGCAGATTTAAACCACAAATGCCATAAAAAAGAAGAGCTGCAGTACATAAAACAGCCAAATGAAACACTTAAGTACAGAGGTACCCAAAAGTTTTTTTTTTTTCGAGGGGCCACATCTCAAAACATATTCAAAGCAGAGGGCCACAGACGGGTGATCAATACAGAGCGGTGCTTTATACACAGCTTTGGCAGAGCCGCTGTGCATCAATGAGGCTTGCAAACACATTCATTTTTACGTCTGTATCACACTGCAATGTGATGTTTGAGGTTAAAGTGGTAGAAATAGTTTAATTTGGTATTAAAAGTACTTCTTAAGATCAATTGGCCAGTTCAGCAGGAGGCCTGCCGGCCAAGAAAAACTGGTCTGAGAGCCGCATTTGGCCCGAGGCCATAGTTTTGGACACTCCTGCTTTAGTACTTAGCTTACATTTGTAACAGAGTCATAGAATCATTCATTCAACCTTTTACAGCTTAAATTTCATCATACAGCCAAAAAATGTCCAAGTAATGCAAAGAAATCTAAACTTAGACCTAATAATAATTAGGGAGCTTGGTTTTGAAGATTGCTTTTAAGTTCATTTAAAAGCAAAAATTTGCACTAAGAAAGACAAAACTATACACCTCATAATGACATTGCAGATTCACAAAACTAATAATCAGAAAAGTTACTACTGACTGTCTTTTCAAGGCCATTTGTGAAGGGATCATTTCTGAAAAAACATTTTGATTAATAGGTCTAGTATCGAGATAAGAGGTAACATGTTGCAATCAAATATACCTTTTACTGATGAGAATTGCGATACTGATTTATTCTTCATTACAAAAAATAATGGACATGATGGTCAAGGTGTTGATATTTTGGTTCTCAAGCTGGTTATAAAAAAACAGAATAATCTCCTCCCTTTGGATTGTCAGAAGATAGTTTTAAACTTAAGTCTATATGTCTTATAGTTGCTCTGATGCAGCTCAAGATCATTCTAAAGCAATTCAGAAAAGGTTTATTTCTGTCCTGTGAATAGTCTAGTAGTACCTTTTTAAACCAGTAAGAACACAGGCTGCATACCCTACCTTTAAATCTTGTTTCTTGTTTTCTTGTCTCATTTTCACCCTCACCTTCCCTCAGCTGTGTGGGCAGTTCTCCATGTAAACAGTAGCTGGTCCATTAACATTCCTGGGAGCCAAAAAAGGTACTTGAAGCTGATAGTGGCTCTTTATTATCACAGAACAATCCCCCGCAAACATCACCACTCACAAAAGCCCCTTTGTGTCCCTGCTGGAACCCCACAGCTCCTCTGCACCTCGCTCACCTGCTTCACCTCATGGGAGTGGGGTTTGTTTTCAGCAGAGTACAGCTTTACGCTCATTGTAGACACATTAGCAGACTTTAAAGGTCTGAGCAGAGCCTGTACTTGGATCAGAGGTCAAAAAAGAGTCATAAAGTTAGAGATGATACAAGCAAACCCAGAGGAAAATCCAAATATGTAACAGGTGTCAGGTTAAGAAATATAAGAAACAATTGTGTGACTTATTTAGTAAGAAGAGGAACGAAGAATGATTAAAATACATCAATCCTGACTCAATACTGATACTTTTATGTAAATATAGCTACTAATTAACATATGCAAATATTAAGGCTAGGCATCAAAGCACAAACCTGGACTGATCCATCTCATGTCAGGTGTTCTGTCCTTTAAAAACCAGTCTGAAGTACTTTTTATATTGAAATGACTTCACCCAACAGGTTACATCTGGGTTATATCAAGAAAAAAAAAACACCAGAAATTGTGGTATCGCCCATCCCCAATCCAAATTCAGCAAAAGATAAAAGGACGGGATAGTATTTGATATGAAAAGTTACTGCTAAGAAAACATACTTGCATGAAAATACAGAGCAATATATACAAATGCTTGGTCAATAAGTCTGAATCCTTACAAAATGATTTCATTTAGGGTTGTGCGCAATCAGAAGCCAATTAGTTGAATGTGAGAGTTGTAAAAATAATGTCTTGTGGAGGGCTTTTCCAGATGCTCAAAGTCACATTTGCATTATACATTCACTCCACACTCGTGATGATGTAAGACACCATTGTGGAAGCGGGGCTGCCAATCTATGCCATTGTTGCCCATCACCAACACTCACACTGGGTATAAAATTATGTGTCATAATTTTGGTTTTATGTCCAAAATGTGAACTTTATGGCAACTTTAAAACTCTTAAACATGTTTTTATTTTTTTTTATTTTTATTCTTATTGTACTGAGCCCAGAGGGAAGCTGTCTAACACTGAATCCATGTTATTGATACGCTGCACTACAGGAATCACATCATAACAGCTCCCCACCGCACATGAAAAGTGATAACGATTTGTTTTACAGTTACAGTCAGAGAAATCGGGTCATAGGAAGGGTGTTGCCACTATTTCTGTAATTAAGGATGAAGCTCACAGATTCTCTAAAGACAGCATCAGAAACTGGGACTAAACCTGAAAACAAATCAGGACTAGACCGGAGCTAAAACAGAAAAAGAAAAGGACCAAACCAAGTCTTCAGTTTGGAGTCAAAAAATGGCTAAAGCTTGGGCCAAAGAAGGACCAAAGGTGCCAATTCTCTAAAAACCATCAAAACTGAGGGTCTAAACTGGGACAAACCAAACCAGACTCTCCAGGAAAAACAGGACATCAAACCCAACCAAGCTTCCAGGATTCTAAACTAAAGTGGCCAAAGTACCAAAACCTCAGAAACCTAAACCAGGACAAACCTGAAACCAACCAGGACCAGGACTAAAAAGGACAAGAACAAGACCAAACCAAGTCTTCATCTGGAGTCAAACTTGACCAAAGAAGGACCAAAGTGTGAACGAACCTAGTCTACATCAGGACTAAACTGAGCTCAAACCAGATCAAAAATATTTAAATGAATCATAAAACAAAACAATTGCCAGTAAGCGCAGAGAGGACTAGGAGAAGAGGTTACCATAAATGCATCCAAATAAAATAAGTGGTCACAACAATACTGCGCATTAACACAACAGTGCAATTACGGACCTGTTGTTCTGCTGCAATAAACCATTTGTACGTCGCGATAATGATGATAAAGACATTAAGGTAACGCGGTATAAGGGAGAGGATGTGGTCAGAGCACTTCACTTCCCAGTACGCTTTCGTTCGAGGGCGTCTTTCTGGGCACCCAGGGGCACCGTACCGCGCAAGATCAACACAGTCTCCACCTCTACCAGACTTTAAACGCAACCAAAACACGAATCACTCTCAGTCAGACCACTCCCAAAGCCCACAGCAGCCATGCTCACACCAAAACATTACAAAGAAAAAAGTTACTTCTTCATAACCAGCGACGTAACCGACAAAAACACCAAATGCGTAAAAAGCGGTGTTCTGGTGGTTACCTTTGTACTGCAGCGAGTTGGCGGGTCCTTATTTTGAGTGTTCCCGTGATAGACTCCCCCGGGCTGTAGACCACCTTGTTGTTGGTGTGAAAGTGATGTCAAATTCTTGCAGTTTTCCCATGTCTGCTCTGCGCGCAACGGCGGACAGTCTGCGCGTAATGAGAGCGCAGGAGAGAGCGCGAGCGATGCTGGCGCTGCGCTCACCTGCTCCCACCCTCCCTCCCCCACCACACCGCTCACGTCATGACACCAGCGACCAATCACAGCCCTGGGAACAAGGGAGTTGTTATGGAAATATATGTAAAGTCATATTCTGTGGGGATAGTAGGTAGACTGAAAGGTAAACAGTGGAGTGGAATCAGTCCAGCGTGTAAGATGGATGTGGTGTGGTATGATATGCTTTTATTTAGGGACAGGAAAGATGTATGGTGCCAGGTTGTAGCATAAATACTAGTTTCCACCTGTAGTCCCTGGGCAGGCTGGTGTTAAGTAAGAGTAACAGCTTGGTGTAGGTGGATAAAAGAAGACCTGTAAACATATGGTACATACATCTAATACAACACATCTCGCCCCTCGTGAACGGAGAGGATTTATTATTTTAAAATCTGTAGCTTTTACCACAAAATACACATTTGTTCTGGTACTAAAACTTTTATTGTGTTTTGTGAAGATTTATTATTTATTTCCAAGCTGACTCAGAGCAGACTTCAACTAGGCCTATTATTAATAAATATGTGTCGTATATATTACAAATGATTAAAGAGGGGTATGGGGCATTACCCTGCTAACACATATCTAGATCACCATGTTACCTTTATATTTTTTTATGATACAAAAGTTGTTCAAATTGAGTATTTCAGTGAACATTCTTAAGCAGGAGGTATTTTACTATGGAGTATTAACTGCTAACACATCACCATTTTGCCTTTATTGTTTTGAAAATGCTATATTCACTGAAAACAGACAAAGTTTATTATAAGTTTAAGTTTAGTTTTTGAGTCTCCTCTCCCTTTACTCTCCATATTAAGTTCCTCCCCCTTCAGAGGACTGTCACAGCACAATCGTCGTGCATCCTGATAATGAAACTACTGGACATCGCATCTATCCAAACCATGGAATATGAAAACCAAAGGAAAAATTTCTATGGAAACCAGCAGGAAGAGGCCCTCCTCCAAGCCAAGTAAGAGTCAGGTCTGTGAAGATGCAAGCTCGGACAGATAAAGGAGAAAGTTTTCTTTAGGCAATAAAAACCACAAAAAGAAAAGCACTTTTTGTCAATTTTTTTGGTTAAAAGTTACACACTGTGGCTGTACTGTAACACACTGTGAATGTACTTGTAGAATAAAATCTGTTGGACAATGTAGGAAAAAACAGAAAGAACGCAATAAAATACTGTTTTGAATTTTGTCATGTCATTTTATGTTTTGTGCTGTAAATTCTGCCGTAGTGGGCTGGTTCATATCTTAAAGACTTCAGTGCTTTGGAGCTGTCATGTCACTCACACTTTCTAGATGCATAAAAATCACATAGATAACAATAGTTCTGATGTAGTGAAAATTAGGATATGTCAGTAAAAATAAATATACGATTTGCAATGTATTTGGTATAAAAAGTGGTGTTATTAAAGTATTATCAACTAAATATTGATGTCTGCTTGCCTACTCTTAAAAGTCACAGCTCACTACTGCTCTGTGCTACACTTATGCTACTGAAAATGTGTTTTCATGGAAACAGTGGGAGGTGAAGAATTTTAAAATGACAAATGAGCAGAATGGCCATTGTCAACATGATGCTAATAGATACGTTGTGAAGTCAAAGTACAAAAGAGTCAGAGTAAGCATGTTCAGCCATCCACACAAAACAAACATCACATCGAAACTGGGCCAGAACTGGGACAAAAATCAGAGTACATTTTGAACTAGACCAGGACTAAACCAGGACAAGACCAGGACCTCAAATTAGTCTCAAACCAAGTACCTTCACACTAAACTGGGCTCAGCAGGATCAGTTAGGTAAATTAATTTGGTGATTTCCTGGTTTTAAGTGTTTACCCAGAGATGACATTGCCAAACCACAAGTTGAAAATGAATAGAACTAAAAAAAACATTCTGATTTGTTACCAAAATTAGAATAACACAAAGTTAAAGCTGCACTAAACCTTTCTCATGGCAGTATGGCATTAAATTTGATCATCTAATCTAGAAAAAAATGGAGAATAGCAGGAGGAGCCACCAGGCAAATCACATCTGTGGAGAGGCAACCCCGCTCATGTAGTTATGTGCAATAAAAGCCTGTAATTTATGTTTAATGCCACACCTTGGAACAGTTCAGGCAAAGCAAAACACCTCAATGGCGCACCAGAAAAGTTACATAACGCACCTATTTAAAAACTGCAAACTGTTCCCTTTGACCGACAGCGTGTCCTTGTCTCATCAGCCTCATCAGTGCATTGAGGCCGGTTTCCATGGTGACAGACGAACGCGGTTGTTGCTCGGTAACACTCGGGTCCGTGTGTGAGGAGGCATTTGATCTGGTCCGGAGATTATAGCGTGCTTTTGCTGCGTCATGTTTCAGCCCCTCCTCAGACCGTGACTCAGCTTCAGTCCAACATATGTCCAACAGGAAGCAGCAGGGCAGCCATGTGTGCAAAGACGTAATCATCACGAAATAATAAACCCTGACAATATGTTTATTAAGAAAAAACAATTGCACTAATTTACCTTAGTAACATAGGTACAGTAGAAGGTGAAAGGTCCTATAATTCGCATAGTTGACTCTTGTGAGCTTTAAGCCATGTTAAAATATTGTTACGTCATCAAAAACATACCTAGAGTTGTGTTTTGTTTCATTCACAAATATTTGAGTAATTCTGCATTATTGGTCTGTCCACATCTCCAAAGGTCAAAATGCTCTGTTCCACCCTGTGATGTCATGTAGTGGTAGTTTTCAAACTAACAGCTACTTTTTACCCTTAGTTGAGTAGAGATTGGCAATTCCAGGGCTGAATTTATACAAATAATTCTAATGTAGGTGCACTGAATTTAACAAAAAAATGTTGTTTTTTTATGTGGGCTCCAAAGTGTATAAATGCAAATTCTGACACATTTAGGTAAAACCTAAATAGGGGGTGTTACCATTACAAAGACCCTAAACTTGTGTATATACCAGACCAGACCAGAATGAGAGAGACTTATCCATGCATTTGTCTCCAGTAGGTTAGACTACTGTAACATCCTGCTCACTGGCCTCTCCAAACAGGCCTTAAAACAGCTGCAGTACATCCAGAACACTGCTGCTCGGGTCCTGACTAGAACCAGGAAGTACTTCACACATGTGTCCTGTGCTCAGGTCTCTGGCTCCTGTGGCTCAGAGAATAGACTTTAAAGCAGCTCTGCTTGTGAACAAGTCTCTCTATGGACCAGAGGCAAAATACATCTCCCACATGTTAGTGTCATATGAACCATCTCACACTCTGAGGACTTCAGGGACCGGCCTCCTGCTTGTGCCAGAGTCAGGACTAAACATGGAGAATCAGAATTTCACTTTTTATGCAACTAAAACCTGGAACAGTCGTCCTGAAGATGTGAGACAGGCCTCTACTTTGACAATGTTTAAATCCAGACTCAAAACGGTTCTGTTTAGCTGTGCATATGACTGAAAGGTTTTATTCTACACTTTTCTCCTTCAATGTTAATATAATTATGATTATTTGTGATTATTTATGTTTTGATTTGTTGTATTGTGATTTTAATGTCTTTCTCATTCTGTAAAGCACTTTGGATTACCTTGTGTATGAATTGCCCTATATAAATAAACTCGCCTTACCTTGCTTTGCCTATGTACTACTGAGTGTTCAATAATGGTTTTCTTTTTAATTTGGAGAGATCAGAACAAAGACCATTTCACCAAACTGACCCGGAATTGTAAGGAGTTTAAAACACAGTGGAGCACTTCCTGTATCACCACATGACATCACAAGGTGGAGCAGAGTATTTTCAGTTTCAGAGAAGAACTCAGCCTAAATGTGCAGGGTTTGTACTGTATGTTAAACATGTGTGAATGACACAAAACACAACTCCAGGTCTATTTGTGATGAGGAAACAGCATTATAGACCAGATAATAGTGTAATATGGACCTTTAATAATAAAAAGAGAGTTCATACACGAGACTGTCTCAAGTTCTGTTAACGAACAAATACAAGCCATGTTCACTCTTGCTTAGTATTTGTTTGTTAGTTAGTTAGTACTTAGTTACTTAAAATAACTGAGTAAGGAACAATATTTTATGCATTTAAGTTACTCTGTCAGTGTTAGTGCAGTGAACTACTGTTATGCCAGTAGTGGGTAACTTAAACCCTGAAGTAATGACTAAGCTGATAATGTTACTGCTGCAAAGTTTTGGCTAAAAGGAGACACCAAACTCAAATCTTAAACTCAAAAATCATTTATTTTACCGCAAGCGCAAGATGAAGCCAGACTGAAAATGCAATGGCTTTAACAGTGGCACCTCAACAGCAGGTGGATCACAGCACTATGACATTTGTGTAGTCTGCAGTATAAAAGCTCTATATGTTTATCATTCAAAATACAAATCTCAACTTTGACCTATGTTAGATAAAGAGCCCATATTAGTCCTGATCTATGTTATAATGCTGTTTCCTCCTCCTCAAAACATGCCTGGAGTTTTGTTTTGTTTGATTCACACATGTTTAAAGCACACACAGTTCTTCTTTAAAACATAAAACACACTGTTCCACCTTGTGATGCCATGTGGTAATACAGGAAGTGCTCTACTGTGATTTTAAACTCCATACACCTTGACTAGAGTCATAAGGATCATTTCTGTCCTTGAATTGCAAATCTCTGCTGAAAAAAGGTAAAAGGTAGCTGTTAACTTGAAAACTACTGCTTCATGACATCACAAGGTGGAACAGAGCATTTTGCGCTCTCTAGTTGTAAACAAACTAACAATAAAGTTACTCAAACATGTGTGAATGAAACAAAACACAACTCCAGGTGTGTTTTTGATGAGTTGACAACATTATAACACCAGAACCCGTTTTGTGTAATGTAGGACCTTAAAAACCATAAACCAAAGTCATAAAAAGTGCGCAAGGCCATAACTCTCCTTGGTGTGACAGTTTGTAGAGTCCTTGCGCCCTCTGCGGGTAAACAGTGAGTTCAGACACTAACAGCAGCAGGATAACTCAGTAACACACTCCCTGTCCCTTATTATCACTGTATGAAAGTGCCATTTGGAGTTTCCTTGTGCTGCCATAACAAAAGCTTCTGTGTTGTATAGTGCAATATACTTAAAGAGGGAGTATTATGCAAAACAAATTATTTGAGCTTTCTACCACTTTATAACGTTGTTCCCTCATCAAAAACATGTCTACATCACCCATGCTCCCATATGACACCTCCATAATATACAAAACATGATACAAAAACAGTACACAACAACTGCATAAACCTAATGTGATGTGCAGTAGTTTCATTAACAGGATGCACACTGATTGTGCTGTGATGGTGCTCTGAAGGGGGAGTAATTCAGCATGGGGAGCAAAGGGAGGAGGGGCAGTTTTTTGCTGTATCTTTTTCTCTTTTTTTTTTTTTCAATATCAAGATTCAACAATAATTACAAAACATAAAAATGAGTTAACATGATTAGCTGAGATTCAGGAGCAGGACCAGGCCTCATTCTCTTTCTCCTCCTCTTCAGTGAACCACAGCTCCCCTCAACCACACCTATAACTGCCCAGAAGCCCATTTGTACTGGTCCGTCCCATCAACACAGTTTGTCTCAGCTACCTCGACACACATCCTCCCCCTCTCTCGTTTGTCTCAGTCTGAGCACATCTACAGAGGAAGTCCTGTATCTGCTGGACTGACCACCTGAGATGAACCTCCATCCTGAGTCTCAATCCAGCCACCTCCACTTCATTTTATCATCATATCATCCAACAATAAATATCTTCATTGCATATATTAACATTAATATATTGGCCTATGACATCATCATGTTGAACTTATGACCTTTAAATTTAAATGATGACATTGATGACATCACGCGGTTGCCGTGGCGTTGATGACACGTACAGTTTTTATTCTGGAATGCTCTTAATGACACAATGTCCTAAAGCTGGTCACTTTGGCTTAGTTCTCTGAACAGTCAACACGCATTTACACAGCTCCTGCATTTGGTTACTCATACTTGTACTCCTGTGCTTTGGATACCTGTACCATTACTCCTGCCTTATTTTAACTATCACTACTTGTACTTGTACACAGCTCTAGTTCTTTAGACTATCTGTTCTTGTACTTGTTCTGCACTTTGAAGCACTTGTCCTTGTATTTGTGGAGATTCTGACCCCTCCACACATAATGAAACCTGGAGATCTGATCCAGTCGTCCACCACCGTGTACCGGGTGCAGCGTCTGCTGGGCTCGGGGGTGTACGGAGACGTCTCTCTCTGCCACAACTTTAGAACCAAAAAAACAGTGGCGCTCAAGGTGATGAAAGGCCGATGGGCCGTGACAGACGGATTTCAAGAGGTTAGTTAACAGGGCTTCTTCTCACATGTTTGAGTAATAGAAGTAAAATACCCCCTCTTTAAGTGAATCATGTGAATGATTGATATTTTGTCCCCACAGGCAAAGATCCTCCAGACCCTAGATGCACACGGCTCACACAATTTCCACATTGTGCGCTGGCTCGGCTCCTTTGAATGGTCGTCATATTATTGTCATGAATTTGAGAAGCTGGACATCAGCCTCGCACAGGTTCTGACCCAGAGTCCCTGCGGGAGTCTGAGGTTGAATGTGATTCGACCAATCGTCTACCAGGTACTGACACATGGTCCTGCACCACTGTTTGAGAAGTGATTATATATAAATATATATATTAAATGATGTGATGATATTGTTCTAACGTGGGGCCTATTTGCAGATAGCAGAAGCTCTCAGCTTCCTACAGGAAGTAGGGATCATGCACACCGACCTAAAACCAGACAACATCATGATGATAGACCCACGTGAAGCAGCCGGTGAGGATCAAAGTCATAGACTTTGGCTTAGCGTGTTCAATGAGTGACGCCAGTCAGAAAGAGGAGAGGCAGGCGCTCGTGTACAGGTACGTGAATACACAGGAAACATACTGCAGGGTATATTACATGTACATGTACTTGAGGTACATGTTCAGTGTAGTATAGTGACCGCACACAGGGGCAGTCCTATAATGTAGTACTGATTTCTATATGTTGTAACTATAATGAATGGGTTTAAAAGCCTTTTAGTCTATAAATAATGGATATAAACAATTAAATAATTCATCAAGATGGGTTAGTTATATATTTAATTTACTTTTTCATATGCATACATTATAAATATTTTTAAAATACACTGCATGCTTGTCCATCAGTCACAATGTTCAAACCTCAGTGAAAAATAGGATATGTAGAGGTAGGACTTGGTTGCAAATATTTTAATTGTGACTGACTGTAAAATGTGTGTGTTTGCAGAGCTCCAGAGTGCCAGCTCCTGGCCCCCGTCAATGAGGCCATAGACATGTGGTCTGTGGGTTGCATTGCTGCTGAGATGTTCCTGGGCACTCTTCTATTTCCAGCCACAGATGAACAGGACATGATGAAGTTGACTGTGGCGACTGTGGGGCACCCTCCCAAGTCCTGTCTGGACCAGGGCCTCCATACCACACGGTTCTACAGCAGGTCCCAGTCCACAGGCGAGTGGAGATATGAAGTACGTACAAGTCCTTCTGTTCACAAGTATCCACGTATCATGATTCCATGTACATATGTATGTATATATGTGTGATATATTTGTGATTGTAACACCTGTTGCTCTTGTTTCAGCTCAGTCCTTTGGATCCCACTCGCCAGATCACACAGCTGGACCACATTTGCAACCCGCTGATCTCTAACCTCACAGAGGCGCACGACCGGTGCGTCTTCGTGCACCTGCTCAAACGTATGCTGGACCCCAACCCAAAGACCAGAATCTGCCCCGAGGAGGTGATCCAACACCCTTTTATCACCATCTTCCACCTCAGGAGGGGTGACCCTGACTAGTGAGTACCCTACTGTCCCCTCACACAAGGTTTTACATGTCACTATATGTCAAAGTATGAAGAGAAGAGTTTTAGAAGTTTGGAGGTGGTGGTGCAATAGGTTTAGTGGTCACCCACCAACCAGAAGATATCTGGTTTAAACCTCACACTGCAGAAAGAGAGGACCTTCAGAATAACAATCCTGAGTAGCAACTGTTAAGTATTTGTATATGAACTAATAGGTAACTGGTCCAATACTGTGACACCACTCCTCCAGTCTAGGTTAGAATAGGAAAAGCCTGTGATTAAAATAACTAACTATGTTTTTGTCTTGTTTTTCAGTTTGAAGGAGGGCCACATGCTTCTGTGCAACTCTGTGCCCTCACCTCTGCCCTCTGAGGCTTCTCCCACTACAGCAGCCTCACAGGGACAAACGTCTGCTTTCAGAAGCTTGAAGGAGG
>JAIEZT010000054.1:7093956-7129322 GCA_019594935.1 Periophthalmus modestus
ACACCCTGGTTGTTTACAGTAAAAAGTATCTGTTATTAGTTAAAGGACTCATATGCAAAATGTCCTTTTTTTGCTCTTAATTATGTTACAACATCGTTTCCTCACAAAAAACATATCTGGATTTGTATTTCGCTTCATTCACAGTGGTTTCAGTAATCAGTAAGTAAAAAGTGCTTTGCCTCAGAACATCAGATAATATGCGGTTTGATTTTGCCCAGGATTGTTGTCACAGGTAGAAGCCTTGCACACTTTCCCTAAATCTTGGCCAGACTTGTTCAAACCAATTGTACCTTCAAATTGTTTTCATTACAACTGCCTGATTTAATATTATCATGTCAAGGCATGTTTGTCATTAGAAAAAAAATCTTTTCCTTTTTTTTCCCATCGTAATTCCCTCTACTGCCTCTATCGGGAATGCCCAAGCTGGAAAATAATCGTTTTATATAAGTTCTAAACATGAAACGTCAAAGCAAAGATCCTCAACTGCATGTTTAAAGGTTAATTAGACTCAGTAATGCGTGATATGTTTTCTTTACGTCCATTGAACGACCCTAAGGTGTGAACTGTCATAGTTTGATTGATCGTTCAAGCCCCTAATATGTGATCTATCGCTGTGATGGTCCTGCCCGGTTGCCCCACCGGGGGCTCTGGACCCTGACCCTGCCTGGACCCTGTCCCTGCCTGGACCCTGTCCCTGCCTGGACCCTGACCCTGCCTGGACCCTGACCCTGCCTGGACCCTGACCCTGCCTGGACCCTGAACCTGCCTGCCTTCGACCACCGGGGGGTTCTGTCCCCTTCCCTCCTGGTCTGCCCCGCCGGTGGTCCCTGTCCCTTGTTCCCGTTCCCGTCCCGTCCCCACTCCAGATCCAGCTTTGTTCCTCCCTGTTTTTAGTTGCTGCCTCCCTGGTTGGCTCCGCACCTGTTCCTTGTTGCCAATCAGGGGGGCAGCCTTTATATTCTGTTTAGTCCCTGTTTAGTTGCTGGATCCTTGTCTTTTGTTAGTCCTGTCTTTGGGTCGTCTTCAGTTTGTTCATCTGTGTTCCTGTTTTTGGTTATGGACCATGTAGGCTCTGTTTTCTGTTTTTTGTTAATAAACCTGTTTTTGGAGGAAGTGCTCTACTCTGTTTTTAAACTCCATACACCTTCACTAGAATCATTTGAATCATTTGAGCCCTGGAATTGCCCATCTCTACTGAACTAAATGTAAAAGGAGCTGTTAACTTGAAAACTACCACTTCATGACATCAAAAGGTGGAGATGTAAACAGACAAATAATAAAAAGTTACTCAAACGTGTGTGAATGAAATAAAACACAACTTCAGGTATGTTTTTGATGATGTAACAATGTTCTAACACATCTTAAAGCTCACAAGAGTTAATTTTGCATAATATAAGACCTTTAAGTCACCCTTATCAGAGTAGCCCTTTCCCCAAATACTTTTTTACTCTTACTTAAGTCATAGTAACATTAATCTTACTCGAGTAAAGTTTTTTGGCTACTCTACTCACCTTTGCCTTTATGTAATGTCTTGAGAGGTTTGCTCAATGTTGTTCTTGTTTAGATCATTAATATGCCACAGGAAACCCCTTTGTTGATTTTCCTTCTCATTTTTTCTCGGCTCTCCTCTGCTGCTCTGACCTCGGAGCTGAACACATTTGACCTGTTCGGCCTATTCATAAATTATTCATTAAAGGCTTAATCCCACATGTCCTCGTTCAACTCATCGAACAATGCACTGACAATACTGTGACCTTCTCAGACTGAGGACCTGCTATTACTGGACTTCTCCTCAGGAAAGTCTATCTGGCTCCATCTAGTGGCAAAATAGTATATCCTTATTTTACATGTCAGATTTTCATGTTTTTTTCTATTTCTGACTTGGTTTGGTGGGATAGTACTTATAATTAGTAGATATTTATCATAGTTTTTGGGGAAAATTTTTGAAGAAAAGTACAAATATACAGGTCGTGGTGCTGAGTTCATACAATTTACATAAAAAATAAATGTCATGTATTTTTATTAGTCTATATTAATAACTTTTATTGTAAGAATGTGTGTTATTTTTTCCAATGTATAAATATACTTGTAATTGAATAAATAAATGCAGAATGGATAAGATTAATGCCACACTTTGGAATATTCCAGCCAAAGCAACCACATCCCCATAGAGACAAGCAAGTGGTGGATGTGCCATTAGAAAACGTTACAAGTGGGAACTGAGAACTGGGAAATCACTCTTTTTACTTAAGTACTTGAGACCATCTGGTCACCACTTTTATACTTATGAAAAAGAGACCATATTTTGTCTACTCTACCCACCTCAAATTATACCATCATTATGAAAAAGACACCAACAATTCATATTTTTCCTTTTTTAATGTTAATATTTAAATAAACAACATGCACAGTATATTGTAGTAAACAGTTACACATTCACAGTACTTTTAAATAGACGTAGAGTAGTTCTTGCTCCTCTAGGTCTATGAGCATGACTTCAGCCAGGATCATGGTGGCTGAGCAGGAGTCCTTCTTCTTCTGGTTTCTTCATAGAGATGTTATTGATTTCCCAAGAATATTCCACAGTATGACATTAAACTTGTCTATCTCCATGGGGACAAGCAGGTGGCAAGTTACATCTCAGATCTGCGTCAGATCTTTTTTATGTATAGTTTTGGTAAATGCATCTGTAATTGAACAAGTTGATAAGTTTAATGCCATATGGTGGAACATCCCAGGCGAAGCACCAACAGCTTCTATAATGTCATGTCTGAGCAGGTAAAAATATCAAATGTCAGATTTTTTTACATTTGTATTGTAATTAGAATGTATAATAATTTACAGTTTAAAAATAACATCTTTATAAAAAAAAAAATAACCAACAACACATAGTTTTAATTTAATGTTAATATTTAAATAAACAACATATACACAATATCGTAGTAAACATCTACACAGTCACAGTATTTTGAAATAAATCTACAGTAACATACTGTTACTATTACATACTACTTTGTCACATATATTCTTTCTTAAAGTCGTACTCCTTGTCCTGGTCCTCTGGGTCGATGAGCATGGTCTCAGCCAGGACCATGGTCACTGAGTAGGGGTCACAGTTAGCGGCTGGTCTGCGGTCCTCGAAGTAGCCCTTCTTCTCCTGGCCCACGTGGCGCGGGATGCGGATGCTGGCTGCGCGGTTGGCCACCCCTGTGGAGAAGTCGTGGATGCTAGAGGTCTCGTGTTGCCCGGTCAGGCGTCTCTGGTTGTCCGGCCTCCGTTGGGGTCATACAGTGCTATGTGCTTGTCGTGGCGTCTGGCTAACTTCTCTGTGGCCTCCTCAATGAACCTGAGGAGCAGAGGTGTTACTATGAGATACTAAGTGGAACTAATGTGTTATTAAGTATAGACCAGTCATTCACAAAGTCAGGAGCAGATTCCATAATAGAAAATGTATATAAAATGTACAGTAAATATGCAATATGTAACTTTTCTGGTGGAGGGTGCTCATCTCCATGGGAATTTGCCTGGCAACCAAAACCACACAAAGATATGGGGGTTGAACAGTATCCCTTTTCCCTGATTTTCAGATAGGCAGGATTGACAGGTGGATTAACCAATTTGTGTCATGGCAGATTGGGAAACTCGTATTTTTCTCAGGTTACCGCCTCTTGTTAACATGGAAATGATAATGCCATGCTGTGAAACATTTCAGGCAAAATAATAACATATCCCTGGAGATGCTCCCTCACCCGGAAGTGAAAAGTTGAATAGTGCAGCTTTAAAAATGTTAAGGAACAAAACATATTTGTGGGTGGGATAAATACTGATTAAGTGGGGTCTGCCATTCGCTAGTCTGCCCACTTTCAAAATGCCTGTTTTTCAAGGTATTTTTGAGCAAAAACAACCTACACAGAAATTAAAAGCAATAAAACCTCTATGAAGACTGGCAGGTGATGTGAGAGCTACCAGAAAAATTACACAGTGCACCTTTAAGATGTTAGATTAGCACTACTTGAGTTTATAATGCTTACTTCAGTCCTCCCTCTTCCCTCATGGACTTGGTGCTGACGTTGGTATGACACCCTGCTCCGTTCCAGTTGCCCGTCATGGGTTTGGGGGTCAAAGGTCGCCACCACCCCAAATTTCCTCGCTGACTCGATGCAGGAGGAACGCGCCATCCACAGGTGATCCCCCATGTCCAAGCCCTCACACGGCCCGACTGGAACTCCCACTGTCAACACACAATATACAAGATGATATTTTAGTACAATATTGAGAAATGCTCAGCCCTATGAGAATATAGTCTGTTATATTATAATAGTTCATACCTGTGATGGCATGACCTCTGCGTTGGTGCCGTAGATGTTGACCCCAGCGTACAGACAGGCTTTGTAATGACACTCTACGATATCTCTGCCGTACGCACAACCAGCCCCAACGCCGCAGTAGTATGGACCTGTGGAACATTACTCATGAGACAAGGATACTTTGTGCTGATGTAGGCTATTTGGATATAACATATGGAATCCAGGATGTGGGAGGAGGGAATGCTCATCCAGAAAGAATAGTCTGAAGCTCTAAACAGTATCCACTAGGGGGCACCAAAATGTCTTATTTTGGCCACATTTAAAGATGCTTTTTACACTTAAAGAATTACCTTTGAGCTATAGCTTTAGTTCATTTATTCATTCATATGTATGTTGTTTTTTTTTTTTCGTTTTTTAAAGAGGGGCATTACAATGAGCTCGATTCATTGACTCAAAGTGGCGGCCATGTTTGAAGAGCGGGGCTGAACTCACCCTGGGGTTTGGGGTATCCGTTCTTTGGCCAGCCAAAGGGATGTCCGTCTGTCCCATAGAGAGTGTACTCCTGCTCCATCCCAAACCAGATGACCTCGTCCTTCACCTGCTCCATGATCTTCTTACACCTCGCACGATGGTTTGTCTCTGAACACACAAAGACAGGAATGATCCGTTACATAAATGTGTGCGGATTAAGCCATGACAAATGATTCACATAAGTATTAAAAGAGACATATTTTCACTTAAAGGTGTGCTATGTAACTTTTCAAATGTTCTTGGTCTGCCACCAGCTTGTGTCCAGGGAGATGCTATTGCTTTGCCACGAATGTTTCACAATACTGCATTCTGTCTTAATACCTTGAAAAACATGCATTCTTATTGTGCGTGGGCTCATCTCTTTACAGATATGATAATTTGGCCTGGTGCATCTGCTTGTCTCCATGGAAATAGACAAGTCTAATGCCATACCATGAAACATTCCAGGCAAAGTAATAACATCTTCATGGAGTAAAGCAGGAGCGGGGCCCTTTACCAGAAAAGTTACAGAAGCAGTTTCTTGGCTATTGCCATCCTCACTTTAAGGAGCATGGACACGGAGGAGTATGGACATGGAGGAGCTTCACTTCACTGGCCAAAGAGGAGGCGGCCGAACCAAACAGGAAAACCTCTACATTAAAAACGAGGCATAACGCTGAAGTTTTAACACAGGAGAAGTTTATTTACCATTAATACAGGACCCAGCACCTGGAGACATGAACCCTTCAGACTCTGTGATAGAGTTGGCTATTCCAGTCTAGTACAGTCCAGTCTGCCTATGCTTTTGTTATGGAGAGTATTATACCGTCAATGGTGCAGGCTAAGATAACAAGGACGGAGCTGGCACTAAGTGCCCTAAATAAAGCACAGAAATGGAATTTCTCTAACAAAAATTATGTTATTTTATTTAAGCTTTCATTAAAGAGCTATCAATTAAAATGAGTACAATAAATCAAATACCTGCAGGAAGCCGGTTGTACTTGAGCACCTCGCACAGCACCAGCTTGTTGGGGTCCAGGGTGAAGGGGTCCCTGAACATGGCCACTGGGATCAGGTACATGTCGCTGTTAGAGCCCTCAGCCTGGTATGTGCTGGAGCCATCGAAGTTCCACTCGGGGATATCTAACAAAAATACACACATTTTAATTTTTGTATATTCAGGTGAAGTGATCACAGGTTGGCCTGCAACTGAACATCAAAACTTGTCATGACCCTATACTGAAGTATTAACTCTATGTAAAAGTACTGTTAATGTAAAACATATCGGTACCCAAACATAGCAGTGAAGTAAAGCAGAAGGATGTAGCTACTATGGTTACCAGGGGTGGAAAGTAACTAATTACAAATACTCACGTTGGTGTAATTGAGCAGATTTTTAAATAAGTGTACTTGAAGTGTGTGAATATAATACTAGTCATTAGCTTAATTTAAATTAATAGGAGTTCCTGAGTACAGAAAGTCCTAATTGTTACATGCCTGGTTTTCCTGGAATATGCAACTAAATGACAAGAAAACGTCTGTAATTATGGGCTGCTTCTGCCTGCTCAGCCCTCACAATGATGCTCCAGGCCAAACAGATCTGAAATGTCAAACACCTGGTTGTACTGGTCCAGTCAGAACACGTCCTGGTCAGGAGGTTTGGCAGTTTTATCACCATTTATCCTGTTTATGTGTTTTTCTGCTAAGAACATTCTACCACATGCACATGGTCCCAGTACATTCCACAAAAAGTCACTGAGTGTTTACGCAATCATTTCTGAGTAAAGTAAAGCAGACTAAAGTAAAGTAGACTAAAGTGAAGCACAGCAGACTATAGTAAAGTATAGTAAAGTAGAATAAAGTACATTAAAGCAAAGTAAAGTAAAGTAGACTAAAGTAGTCGTTAAGTAAAGTAGAGCAGAACAGAGTAGAGTAAAGTAGACTAAAGTAGAGTTCACTAAATTAAAGTAGAGTAAAGTAAAATAAAGTGGAGTAAAGTACAATAAAGTAGACTAAAGTAAAGTAAAATAAAGCAGACTAAAGTAGAGTAAAGTAAAATAAAGTGGAGTAAAGTACAATAAAGTAGACTAAAGTAAAGTAAAATAAAGCAGACTAAAGTAGAGTAAAGTAAAGCAGATTAAAGTAAAGTGGAGTAAAGTAAAGTAGAGTAAAGTAGACGAAAGTAAATTAGAGTAAAGTAATGTGGAACAAAATAGCAGATTAGAGAAAGGTAAAGTAGAGTAAAGCAAATTAAAGTCGAGTAAAGTGGAGTAAAAAGAGTAGATTAGGGTAAAGTAAAATAGAGTAAAGTAATGTAAAGTAAAGTAAATAATAAACAGTGTGGCGGTCATACCCTGGACGGTCTGGGGCTCTTTGTGCAGCGTCCTGGTCTTGTTGCGCAGTCCCTCCCCGGTGCCGTCGACCCACACGTAGGTCACCTGGCACTTGTCCCCCTGAGGCAAGCTCATGTACTGCTGCCTCACGCTTTTGTTCAGCTGCGAGCTCACCGATGTCGTCTCCATTTTGACCTGCACCACAATACAACACAACACCTTACTTTACTGTAGACTACTGCCGCTAAGACCTTAAGCCAGGCTGTCTTTGTTCTAGTAAATGCAACAGGCGTGAACTATGTATAACTGTGTGCTTTAAGGTTAAATAAACAAAAGTATTAACCCAAAAGATTAAGTTTTAGTCCCAATAGAAGTGTTTCAATGAAAGAGCAAGTCCTAAAGCTTTATAGAGCACATGACAGCTGTTCATGCTTTTCTAATGATCTGGTAGTACCTGTGGTGAATATTTATCATAGTTTTACATCGGTTAAGTTTGTGGAAAAAAGTGGAAAAGAAAAGTACAAATACACAGGACATAGCGTATCTGCATACCTCTAGCTATTTCATCAACACAGATCCAGACACATCCAAAATATAGAGAAGGCGAGGACGTTTAAGCCTTAATTTAACAAAATAAATGTGTTGAGATTCATTTTTTTTTTAGTCTAATCACAGCGAATGTGTAATACAGACATTTTTTGGCCCATGTTAACATTATGGTTGTTAGGTAACAGCTGTATAGACAGAGATATGTCACATCTGCTGCCTGTGTCCCACCAGGAAGTAAAAATAGTAGTCTAGTCTGTCATTTTAGAGCTATGAAAATAAATGATGAAAAACATTCACTCAACGGACATTCTGGTTTTCCAGGTGAAGCGATGCTGAGAACCACAGTCTGGATCATGTGCTCTTACTGCATTCTTCAGCCGTGTCTCCTTTCCAAATTTTTGAAACTTTTTGTTCAATTTTCTTATTTTTTTAAAGATTTGAGGTCTTGTGAAAAATATGGTTCCTTTCCCATCATGGACAAGAATGAATAATAAAAGTGTGAAATAATAACAGCTATTGTGTGAAGTGGGAGGTGAGATTAAAAGATTCTCTCACCTCGACACACTTCAAATCAGTTTTTTGTCAATGTTTTTATTATTAGTACATTTTTTTCCTTTGACAAAAGCTAAGAGGCCCAGTTGTTTTTTAATTAAATTCTAATATGACCAATATTTCAATCTGATTATGTTTTCAAAGTAAATTTCTTAAGTATTTTTTGTTTTATTTTCTTTCCAGACAGAGCATTTGTAATAGTAGTTGTATTAATTTCAGTAATAGCAGCAGTTATAGTAATGCAGTTATTAGCTACTACTTAAACTGTGTACACTGTGTAACATTTAAGCAATACTTAAACTTGACGAAATAATAATAAAGTCCAAGTTATGGCAGGTCTGTGGAGAGGCAAGTCCACTCACAAGGACATGTTTTCAAGGTATTTTGGCCAATAAAACCACACACAGGTCTAATAAAAGCCACAGTATGCAACTTTTTAACCAAGTCTAAAATAAAAGCATGTTTTTTTTTGTTTGGTTTTTTTTTGGTTATGTTTAAGGCACCGAAAAACATCCATCTTGACTGTGAGTGAGCTTGCATCTCCACAAACCTAACTCTTATTTGGCCTTCTTCGGCTTGTCTCCATGGAAATGTTGTTCCTCAGGTTATAATACTCTCTGGTAATTAACCAGTGAAGCCATTTACTTTAAATCTGTTCATACATTCTACATAAACACAGCTGGGGCAGTTATTTGAAGACATAAGTACAGATTTTGTAGTGTAAAATGCAATGCAAATAAATGTATTAACAACAGTAATTTTGGCAATGTACTATGTCTGACCTAAAACTACTTCTTATGTTTATCCCATGCAAATTTAAAACCTAAAATGTATGTTCATTCAGCGTTTTTTTAAGGCTTCCATTGGCATTTTTATAATTATTTTTTTATACTGGACAAGTCAACACTGCTCAATTAAACCCAATATTATTAATTCAAGTAATTTTGCCTAACAATTCAAATCTAAACATTATTTTTTGCAGCGTAACCCAACCCAAATCTTTTTCCCGGTACTTACTTATGACCAGGTGAGTCCAGGTGAGTCCAGATGATCTTAGGCAGCCTCTGTGTTAGTCTGTATGTGATGAACCAGCCCAAACCTGCCGTCCTTTTAAAGAGAAATGCTGATGTCACGCTGTTGTAGTGACGCTTGCAGGCCTCTCATTAGCCCTTGGTTTGGCTTGGCTCCGCCCACTCTGCACCTTTTAACACCTGGAAACAAATAAAGCACTGAAGTAAAGCATGTAACCTGGGCAAGTCTTGCGTCAGTGCTTACGCAAAATTAGCAGTGCCACTTAGATGTAATGACATTTTCCTAGTTATATCGGCACAAGAATTTACATTTATTTTATAAGAAAACATAAAACAGTTATATTTTGATGCTATGGGTGATATTGCTACCTATTTGTCTTCAAAACCCGAAAAACAAATCAGGTAGAGGAGCTTTAAAGGGCCTATATTAAACAAAATTGACTCTTGTGAGATTTAAGCCATGTTAAAATGTAGTTACCACGTCAAATAAAATACCTGGAGATGTGTTTTGTTTCATTTACACGTTTGAGTAACACTTTACACACATACACATTACCACACGACATCACAAGGTGGAACAGAGTGTTTTCAGTTTGAGAGAAGAACTCTTGAACCCTAAATACACAGAGTTTGTGTGTTAAACATGCATGAATGATTCAAAACATAACTCCAGGTGTGTTTGTCATGAAGAAACAACTTTATAACAGAAAATATTATAATCCTTTAAAGCTAATAAGATTAAAAGGGATTAAATAAATGTAAACAAGCAGAAATGGTATTAATAACACTATTTCCTTGTGATGAACATTTCAGAGAAGGAAGTACAGTCATTTTCACAGTCTCATTCCTGTTCACTAGGAATGCTTCATATAAAAACATCTGTTGTACTTATTATAATTATGACAAATGCTAGATGCACTTTTCACACAAACTACCACTAAAGAAACTATCTGACCTTCCAAGTACCATCAGATCTAAGCCAGGTCTATGACAGGTGTGTTCTGAAAGTTCTAACCTAGCACCAGAAAAAAAGAGGACATCAATGTAGATACAATTTCATGTTAAATATAACCGGGTCAGTGTTGAGAGAAGAATATGTTTCAGAATGAACTTTCTTTTTCTCATTCCACCCTTTTGCACAAAACCACTTCAACTATTTCCCTCAACAGTAAAAAAAACCTTTAAGTGATTAACAGTTTGAACTCTTCTACTCAAGTTTACCCGACAGAGCTGCAGTTTGCCTGGAGGGAGAGAGAGGACATCTGCTGATTGAAGCATGGAGGTTTACGACCCACTGAACACAATTACAGAGAGATTCCACAGGGTCAGATGTTCTGAGACCTGCACCTAAGAGACTTGCACCTAAGAGACATGCACCCAAGAGACTGGCACCAGGGACTTGGGCGTAAATACCGCAGACCTAAGCAAAAGGTACAAGCCATGAAAGACGTTTCTTAAACCGCCACCTTAACATGGTGTGGTGTTGTCCAAGTACAAGGGTGTCCATCAGTGCATGTGGCACCAGGACACTCTTGGCCGGGGGTTAATGATTCTTGAGGCTCTTAACCGTGTTATAATGCTGGATCTTCCTGAGGTTATCTGTTTCGAGTTCAGGTTTTGATGATGTGTTGAAGCGCTCCTCCCCTCTGACCCTCACACACGTCCTACATTATCTTAAGTGAAATAAATAAAACACCAAAGAGTTTATGTCATGTTGTGTATCTGAAGCCTAATCCACTCATTGTCATCTGGGCAAAATAATTTCCTACACCTATTACACCGACTGTACGTACTAATACTTATACTACTACTATTACTACTATGACTACTACTACTACTACTACTATTACTACTGATACTATGACAACAAACTGCTAATATTACTACTACTGCTATCACAAACTACTACTGCTATTACGAACTACTACTACTACTACTATTACAAACTACTATTACTATTATGACTACGACAGACTACTACAACTACTGCTGCTACAAACTACTACCATGACAACAAACTGCTAATATTACTACTACTGTTATCACAAACTACTACTACTATTACAAACTACTACTACTACTACTATTGCAAATTGCTACTACTACTGCTACTACTACAAACTACTACTATGACAACAAACTGCTAATATTACTACTACTGCTATCACAAACCAGTACTACTGTTAAACTACTGCTGCTACTACTACCACTACTACTACTATTACGAACTACTACTACTACTACTACTACTACTACTACTACTACTACTACTGCTACTACTACTACTACTACTACTGCTACTGCTACTGCTACTACTACTGCTAATACTACTGCTACTACAAACTACTACTACAACAACAAACTGCTCATATAACTACTACTACTACTATTACTGTTACAAACTAGTACTACTGGCCACATATTGAGGTCTAAATCAGTTGTTATTGGTATATTAGTTAGTGCTTTTTCAGTATTACTTCACACCCTGAAAACTCATTTAAAGTTGCATTACATAGCTTTTCTGGCCCAGGGTATGCTACCTGCTATTACTTTGACAAAATATCTCAATAAATATGTCAACAATTGTCATGGTTAGCGTCTAACTAAGTGACACAACAACTATGGCAGTATGTCTTTACTCAGGGAGGGCTTAGACTAGCTAACTTCCGGCTGGTAGGCAAACACATAAGTCACTACACCACCCCACACCACCATACCAAGTAACCGCACCGTACTTCTTTTTGTAATTGTAACTGCGTAATACAAGTTGATTTAACAGTCCTACGTAATCCATTATGACATCAAATAATTAAATCATTAAAACAATTATTTTTATGTCCTTTAAATGAGCCTGGGAGTGAACAGCACATTGCAATCTCACTTAAAATGCAGATGAGTAATAGAAATTAGTTAAATGAAACAGTAGTTATGGGGTTTAATGATGTGGGTGTGTCTTTACCTTGAAAAGCAAAATAATGATGGCGTCAGAGATAAACTTCAACAGCGCAGCTTTCGTCACGTCGCCATAAGAAAACTGGACCGGCTGCATTCCCCTGTCAGCGCAGACGTTTTGGAGAGGCAGCATTCCTCTATATGAGCCACAGACACATTTTCACATCAGAATACACAACAAAATGCCAGGGGTCAATGCTTTAAAAGTGCTGTGGAAAGTAACTAAGTGAAAATGAAAAGCTTTTATGGTGTTTTGTGAAGCAGTTTTGGCCCTAACCTGTTCACGAGCTTCATCTTCCTGATATTCACGACATTTTGAGGATTTTTAACCAGACAAAATACAGTATATACTATTTTGGGTTAAATTGTTAACTGCCATGGCAACAGCAACATTTCTAATTCTTATCATTCTGCCAACCATGGATATAATTCACAATAGCTTCATAAATAAGTGCTATTAGTGTGAGGGCTGCGCATTAAACGTGCTCCCTACTCACCCTGAGTGAAATTGTACTGCACATTTTTTAAATTTTAGTCATGCCTGACTAGGAAGAAGTGCAAAATTCAGTGCACTTTTAAGCCAGGTGTAATATGGATATGTGTAATGCCCTTTTCACAGTCTCGTCAGTGTGAATGTTTATTTTCATTTTGCCCCTGACGTCCGAGACAACTGTATCCACTTGGAGACAACAAAGGCGTATCTTATCTTATCTCATCTTACAATATATCACTAAACTATTGTTATCGCAAAATTGGCTGATGCAATAATCACTATAGCAACAAACAATAAGACCAAAGTGCTCCATCTGAGAGAAATGTAAATTTTTTTAATGAGGAGGTGTTTTTTAAATGAAAAATCCTAATCCTAGCCTTGATTTAATCTCAAGTTTTGTCTATGTTACGTTTTTATTTCTGGCAAAGTCTGACAATTCACAATAGTTTTGCGATTCCGTGTTGTGTCCTATCACCAACAGCATTCATTTCTGATTCATTCACAACGGCAGAACTGGATGATGCAATCAGTGTCACAGCTGAATATTTCACAGTAACACCAAAGCTCTCCATCTGATAGAAATGTGCAGTTTTTGAATGAAAATGACTTTAAAAGATTTTATTTATTATTCTACTTACTAATCTTGATTGTGTTTCAAAACTGAAATGATTATGTAAAAAAAACTATACTAAAATATTGCATTAATATCAATATCGCAGCACTTAACAGTCGTAACACAGATCACAAGCTTTTCCAGTATTGTGCAGCCATAATCGATGGTGAATTGGAAGAATAAATGAGAATGGAGTCGTTTGCATAAAAGGACGGGGAAAGTGAGTTAAAAAGATGCCGTGACTTTTAGACTGTTGTGCTTGTCTTTATACATTTAGCCATTTCAAAGATGTATTTACTCTTGAATTAATTTGATTTATAACGTAATGCAGAATATTTAATCAGCTTATGTATATTATTTTGTCTGATGATGTTCTGATGTTGCTGTTGTATATATTTACCTGTAAGTATTTTATTTTTAAGCATATCTTTTTTAACTATATGCATGCGCCTATTTGTACTTATTCAGTGTTTTAATGTTGCACTTCACCAAAGAAAGTTCAATAAAGGTCTTCTGATTCTGATTCAAAACATGTAGATAATATAGCTTAAGTATTCACTGTTTTATTGGTTAGATTAAAATAACAATTTCTTGATGTGGATAATGATATTTCATCACGTCGGCGTTTATCTCCACACCGAGGGACTGCAGTGGGTCTGTTTTTGGTGCCTTCTTATCTGGACTCTTTTTCTGTGTAAATAATCACATTTTTATATAGCACTTTTCCACCTTCACACACACACATTCAAACACTCAGGTCTAAATACTGTAAAATGGACTTGGGACATGCATTTCACATTTTCTAACTTAAAGGCACACTGTGTAACTTTTCTGTTGGTCCACCACCTCCTTGACTCATGAAGATATTGAAGTTATTGCATTGTCAGATGTTGTTCCACATTACGCCATTAAACTAATATATTTTGCATGTTTTTCTTATCTTCAAAAATATAATTGTTCTTACTGTGAGCGGTGACGTCTCTCCACAGATCTGACCTGTAATTTGGCCTAATGACATCGCCGGCTAGTCTCTATAGAGAAAGATCAGTTTAATGTGACACAGTTCTGGCAAAGCAATAAGAGACAATAGGAGACTCTCTATCATAAAAGTTACATACTTTAAAATAATGTCTGCATATGGAAAATATACTTTAGAGAAGCGAAAACGACTTTGGACAAATGGACTAAAGAAACAAGCGTGAATGAAGCAAAAATACACCTCCAGGTATGTTTTTAATGAGGGGAGAACAGTATAACATGACTAAAAGCTCAAATTCCGACCGTTCAAATATAGTCCAGGCCAAAACTTGCTGAACAGGAAGTGATCCTCGGCAAACGACACACAAGTGAAGCCAAAATACACAACATTCTTTTTAAAATGTGTTACTAATGTGCTTCTAATTAACCTCAGTCATGTTACTAGCAGTGATTTGTTAGAATTACAAGGTTAAAAACGTACCGAATTGTTAATACTGCTGCCAGATTTGTACTTTAGTAAAAGTCTAAATACTACTCAAAGTACTAGTTACTTTTTATACAATTTTAATTAAGCTGTACCTCCTATAGTTTTAGCAAATTACAATTCCATGCCAGAATTAGTAATCTTGCGCCTACACTACCAGTCAAATGTTTGGACACACCTTTACGTTTTTTTTATATTTTAGGTTCAGACTCCTCAAAGTATCCACCCTTTGCTTTGTCGATAGAGCTGCAAACCCGTGGCCTTCTCTCAACGAGCTTCATGAGTCTCCTGCGATGGTTTTCAGTGGTTCATTAGTGGCAAAGCAAAGGTTGGCCATTGTTAGCGGATTAGCCCTGGGTTAGACTCCAACAGTAAACATTCACATACTAGAAAACATGAGCGTGTCCATGAAACATCTGCAAATGTAGGTGAAACGGATTTGTCCAAAAGACTGTCCAAAAGTGTGAGACGCTCCCTTGTACCTGGTGTTACAGGCTCATTCAGACCAACCCTGGAGCAAATACAGGGCTCCAGTCCAGATGAGATCTTTTAAAATGTCCTCTCCTCTTCGGGTTGGTCCTTCAGGCCTTCCTCACAATGCGACCGCTCTTCCTCAGCTCTCTGGCCCGGTCCGAGCGCTGTGATTGGCTGCTGGCTCTCCACACTCCTGAACACGCCCTCGCCCTGCACAAAACATGGACACACAGTTTTATTCAAGGGCGGAGGTATGTGTTTCAATCTTTCTAAAGGAACTAGTTACTATTAGAACTTCATGAAAGGTTTAACAAACTCTCAAATATTCTCTGACCATTAAAAATACTTAATAATGAATTTAACTAATATTTTATTTGGCAGGAGATTTCAGTTTTTTTTTTATTTCTTTACTTCACGTATTTGAACTGTGGTCCATTCAGTTGTAATAACTAACACAATAAACTGGCCTTCAATTAATAAGTTTGTCTGATTTTAAATGGAAATTACGTAATTTCTGATGTAGAGTCCGCTACCTGCTTGTCTTAAAAATGTTTTTGCTATGCCTGGAATGTTCCACAGTTGAGCATTAAACATATCTATCTTGCATTATTCAACTACAGGTATTTTTATTCCCCAAAATGATCTTGAAAAAAGAAAATTCTTACTGAAAGCATTGTCACCTCTCCACAGATCTGACCTGTAACTTGTTTTGGTGTTACCTGTTCGTTTCTATGGAGATATGGTTAAGGCCAGGCAAGCAGGTGTTAGTCCCTTCACTAGAAAAAGCTTTTAATGCCATTTAGGCTCCACAAACCAGGGTCATCCATGTGTGGCTCAGTCACAAGGGAAAGAGAGGAAATATTAGAAGGGGAGCTTTGCCTTCTTTTGTTGTCATTTTAGTTCCAGGCTCAACATTGATGTGACTAAGCACCTTAACTCCTCGCACAATCACATTTCAAATCGAGCGGCTAAACTGGACAGTACCTGGAGGACTTAAAGGGGAGAGACATACGAGGAACAGTGTGATCGGTTTAACAGGTCTCCATCCTTCAAACTCCGCCCCTGCAGCCAGTTGTTTGTAATTAGAAACACCTGGCTGTAATCAGGACAGTTCTGTGTGATGTCACATTGTACTTGAAAAATGAAGTGGCGACTACAGAAATTCACAGTAGTTATCGACCAGAAAGCCAGTTTGCACTAAATTTGCCCAAACATGACTAGAAACATTAGACAGCTATTAAAACACCATATACACAGTTTAGTTGCAAAAAAGTTGATTTAATGCATTTCCTCTAAGTAATACTTCTACAGCAGCAGGACGGACTTCAGACGAGGTTCAAACCCCAGTTCAACACATACACAATTTTTTTGTTGTTTGCAGTGCCACACATGGAGCATGAGTGTCACTGCACCCTTAATCTGATCACACTGTACTCATTATGACAATAACAGCTGGTCATTGTTTGGCTGCAGTGAGCATCTGATCAGATCATACAATCATGTCATCATTGTTTCTATTTTTAAACTGAAAGGAACCAGGCGTATAATGTTTTCCTCCTGACCAAATAAGGTTTGTGGAGATGCAAGCCTGCTCACAGTAAGGATGCATAGTTTTCAGTGTAATAAACACAACAAAAAAATAAAAAATAAATAAAAACAAAACTAAAAACATGCTGTTATTTTAGCCTATTTTGGGGACTAGAAAGTTAAATAATGTGGATTAATTAATATTCTAACCCCTTATTTAATTTAAGTTTAAGCTAGAATCATTTAATAAACTATTTGTTCATTATGAATTCAGTCTTAGTTCATAGTTGATTAAAGGTCCTATATTACACAAAATTGACTCTTGTGAGCATTAAGCCATCTTATATGTTGTTTCCTCCTCAAAAACATACCTGGCATTGTGTTTTGTTTCATTCACAAATGTTTGAGTAACACTTTATTATTAGTCTGTCTACATCTCCATAGCTCAAAATGGTTTGTTCCACCTTGTGATGTCATGAAGAGGTAGTTTTCAAGTTAGCATCTACCTTTTACCTTTTGTTCAGTAGAGATTGGCAATTCTAGAGGTGAAATGATCCAAATGATTCAGGTGAAGGTGCATGGAGTTTAATAACACAGAAGAGCACTTCTTGTATAACGACATGACATCACAAGGTGGAACAGAGTGTTTGTGCTTTGAGACTGAGCACAGCTTAAACATGAATGAGTTATTATAAAGTGTTACCAAAATTGCCAGTATATTTTTTCCCAATATGGTGCAAAATATGAGCTTTCACACTCTTCATACATCCCCATCCATTGTCCATTAACCCCCCCACTGTTACCTGCTCCTGGGCAGGGGTCCGGTCCGTGCACGTGCCCTTCCACTCTGCTTCCTGTACTGCACCCAGCCACACACCAGCTCATGCGCGATCATCACATAGAGGAGGAATATCAGCACCCCGGGGTCCATGTGCCAATCTACCCCTGTCTGCCCCAGGGCCAGTCCAGCTGCCGAGCAGAGTCACGAGTCCTCTGCCTCTCCCTGTGCTCCGAGCTCCAGTCTCTGCGGCGAAAGATGAGAGAGACAGAGAGAGAGAGAGAGAGAGGAGAACATGTTGCCGTAGAGACGCCTCCGTTGCTAAGGGCGACTCCTCAGCATCTCCTGAACTGTGAAGGCGGCCAATCAGGCGACTCAAATCAAAGCTCATTGTTAAAAAAATCTATATATATCAGCTTTTTTTCTTTGTACATCCTTGGGTTTCAGAATGATGAAAAATTTGGACTGTTGCCATAGCGATTGACAATAGCAAAGTCTTATATCTAAACTGAAACACACTAAACATGACACATTTTAGGTACTGTACATTTTCCATAAAGCAAACATATTTCAGAAGTAAGTCTAAAATAACATTAGGTTTCTTTCTTTGAGCTGCACCATTTTCTAGTTTTATGATGACTGCTGAGATTTTTATGCCAGATGGACATTGTGCGTGAAGTGTCTTGCACAAGGACAGGATTTGAACCAACAAATTGCAAGTTTCCAGTTGGACAAGACCTACCTTTGCAAATAAATAAAATAAATATAAATAAAAAATAGATACATATTTAATTTAGATTGTTTATTAACCGGGAGGAGGCCCCGGGGAAGACCCAGGACACGCTGGAGGGACTATGTCTCTTGGCTGGCCTGGGAACACCTTGGGGGAGCTGGAGGACGTATCTGGGGTGAGGGAAGTCTGGGAATCCCTGCTTAGACTGCTGCCCCTGCGACCCGGCCCCGGATAAGCAGAAGAAAATGGATGGATGGATGGATGTTTATTGATTTTTGTTTTATTATACAAGATATGATCATTTATAAGCATAATTCAGAAACGGTAGATCATCCAGATAATATGGGATAGGGTCTTACACCTTTATATCATTATTATTGCTATTAATACTGATACTTTGCAGCTGATATCATCAACATTACCTGAGGATGTGAAGCTAACAGGGGGCACTGCTCTGTCTAAAGCTCTGTTACTCAAGTTAGAGTTTTAATCTGACCTTTGTTTTAACATAATGTGACTGTAAAGAATCAATTTAGGTGGAACTACAACAGGTGAGGTGATTTTGTGCTGTTTAATAAGTCCCTCTCAAATAATATAACAGTCACAAGCTAGCTAGCATTAGCCAACAGTTTTTCAGTTAGTCACTCTCACCTTTTTGTTGAAAATCAAACACCTAAACAGGACCATGAATGGTCACATTGATCACAGGCTACTGAAAATATGAAAGAAGTTGTTTAAATCCATTTAGTATTTTTCTGTATTTTAACTGCTGAACATTCTACCATAGACACACATGCAGTACACCCTGCTCCTTGAAGTATCCACTCCAAGTCTTGCCACCAGGGTTTCCATAGGCATTTTACTGGTCTACCATGTCCAGACCCACACATAGACCAGCTCAGACCAGCTCAGTCCAGATTCACAGAACTGATGTCCCCATAGTCCTGCAACAAACCAATAAGCATAAGTATAGTAAGAGAACATTTAAAGAACAAGTTTTACACATAATTTGCATAACTATTGGCTTTTAGACATGTTTGAGTATCTTTGCTTTGGCATTTCATGATTTAGAACTTACAATGATGCTTAATTACATAAAAGACATCACTGCATAGCTTCAATGCTCTCCATACTGGTGCAGCTTACTGGCAGCAGGGGGAATTACCACAGCAAAAACAATTAAACTAGGTAATGAGGAACATGTCCAGACATGCTAATGCAAGTATGCATTGATGACAAAAATGCTTTAAATGAGTCTGGTAATCATTTATGGACTTAAAAACACAGCAGTGTCTCTATCTGTGCCACAACAATCCTGAAAAATTAAGACCGCGTGTTTGGTGACTGTTTAGAGGCAGGTCTTTTTACAGAGGATTACTGAACTTTTCTGGTTGAGTCTCTGCTACCTGCTTGTCTCTAGAGATGTTCCACAGTATGGCAATAAATAACCTGTACTTGATTTTTCCATGTATATGAGCAAAATGTGTTTATGGGTCTTGCCCCAGTACTGTATAAGCAGCTCTTGAAGTCAAAATAAGAGTCTGCACCTTATTATAAAGCTTTTATTGTCTGACAATCAGGAAGTGTGCTGTTAACATTCTAGTTATTAAGCGTGCTTAGAAACTCTTTGTGGTGAGTAAAAAGATGTTTGGAATTTATATGGTAAGTGAGGAATAACTTTGAACCACTGCAAACCATTTAAAATTAACTGTTTTTAGGAGAGCAAAAAATTAGGTACAGTGCCTTTAAATTTATCCATCTTGCATTTATTTAAATTTTCTAGAAGACTGCTAGTCTCCATGGATAGACTTTGCCTAGAATGTTCCACAGTATGGTATCAAACTTATTTATGTCCATGGAGATGAGCAGGGGATGACATCAAGCTGAGTTAGATCTGAGGAGAGGTGACCCCACTTATGTTTTAAAGCACTTTTAGCAACACCAGTATTTTAATATATAGAGAAGTATAATGCCAAACTGTAGAGCATTTCAGGAAAAGTTAGGACATCTCCATGGAGACAAGTGCATGATGGACCAGAAAAGTTATATAATGCACCTTTAATTAGAAGTGTTATATAATTAATATATATTGTGAGTGGGCTTGCTTTTCCACAGATCTGAAACTTGGCCTTGTGGTGTCCATGGAAAAAGATCAATTTATTGCCATACTGTGTAACATTCCAGGCCAAGTGATAATATCTCCATGGAGATAAGCAAGCTGGGTATCAATACATACATACATAAAAATCTTTGATATTTGGGGGTCTGGGCAGACACTCACTGAGAAATGGTTGAAGCCAGCTGCCATTGGGTGGTTCTGAGCAGGAGGTAAACGTATGCGATCCTCCTGCAAATATACAAACATGAATAGTGTACTCAAATATGGCTGTGAAATTAATTTTATTTTAATCAATCCAGTCAGTCAGTTCTAATGGTCAGTGATCAGCTTGGGTCTTTTAATGCAGAGGGCTACAGCCAATCCTCTGTGAGTAAAGCATATGGTTTGGAGCAGATGCAAGACTTTGGAGGAAAACATGTACCGGTAACTATTTTGTGTTAAATAATTAATTAAAATCAATCAATCAATTAATAAAATCTGTATTGTTTAAAGGTTCTACATTACACAAAACTGGCTCATATAACAATATAGCCAGAGTTGTGTTTTCTTTCATTCATACATGTTAGAATGATCCTGGATTATTGCACTGTCTGCATCTCCAAAGCTCAAAGACGTCTGTTTCAACCTGTGACATTATTTAGTGGTAGTTTTAAGGTTATCAGCTAGAACAAGTTGTTGCTTCTATTTTTGAATAGCTTAATTTCACTTTTTGTACAACTGAGCTTGCCAGTGCTGTTGCACAGAGGAGTGAAGCAGTTTCAATGAGGCTAAAAAAACACAGCTGCAGACCATTATAGCTCACCTAGACTTAAGTTAATGTATTATATCATTGACAGAGAACTGTGTTGAACCAAAGTAGATGGTTACTGGGATAAGCTATACCCTTGATATTGTGTGACTTATTGTCTCTACACTCACAGTGAGGTCAGACTCGTAGGACTGGTTGGTGAATCCGACTGGCCCTGCAGGTGAAGGTCTCTGCTGGTTTCTGGACCTCAGGTAGATGACCAGCAGAGCTATGAGAGTGGCCACCAGGAGCAGACACACTATGACAGAGGCCGCGATGCCCCCTGCGTCAGGCTGTCTTTTCTCTGCACACACACAGTTAGGGTTATTTTTTTGGTGAAGTTTATAATTTTACTTCTTGTTGGACACAGGCAGCAGATATGATATACATAGAGGTAATCCTATATAACTGTTACCTAGCAACCATTATGTTAACAAGGGGCAAAACTAAATACACAATGATTAAACTAAATCATTATAGCAAAAGACGAGGTTTAAACCTGGATGACAGAGGGATTACAGAGACATTAAGTCATTATGCCTTTGAGTGACTTTTTTCCACAAACTGCCACTAACTTTACTGCTGTATTCTACTTCCTGGTTGCATATCAGCAGCAGATTTGACAGATGTTGAGGTAATTTTATAATTGTTACCTAGCAACCATAATATACATCATATGCAGTTTACAAAAGTAAGCTGGATAAGTGTAGAGATCTGAATGTACAGGTTTTGGGAAACCTGTTGGGACGGAACATCTGAATTATAATTAAAAGTGAATGTACTTTGAAGGACACTATGTGCACAATTATTAGGCAAGTTGTAGTTTTGAGAATTAATTTTGTTATTGCACAACTACAGTGCTCTTGGTCAATCCAAAATGTTAACAAACCCTCAAACTTGAACATTTAAGTAGTAAAAGGGAAGTTTTGGCTTTTTAAAGAAAATATCTACATGTACACTATTATTAATGCCGAATAATTATGCACACCTTGATATATGGTTTTGATCTCCTTAGGCCACACACTCCCTCGTTACACAAATACACATCACCTGATATGCATTAAATCCAATAAGCATTCAAGTTTATACAGCTTTGAGTTGGAAATTATGGATAAAATTATGATATTGTCAAAATAATCACTAATAACGGTGCACACAGTGTAACAGACAGAAAAATCAAATTATAATAAAATCATATATGAAAAAGCGCTGCAAGAAACACAAATGTTCAAATGATTTCATATTGTCGACACAAAGCTTTTGTCACTTTTAGACTTACTCACAGTGGGAAGAGTAACTGTAAGTTTTACTCAAGTAAGAGTACTGTTACTTCAGTAAAAATATTACTCAAGCAGGAGTAAAAGTATGCTAATCCAAGTAATCCACCTCTGTAAAGTGACATTTCTTGATTCTAATTCAAACTTTTTAATACATAGTGTACGTTTGCGCACCTTTTCTACTTAGATTACACTGATCATTTAGAGCCCCCTCGTGGTCTATGGACCCCTCTACACGTCCATAGATCAGGCGCTGTGCGAATGAGATACAAATGGTTCTTACTATCAGTCACTGTCCCAGTGCAGTCCACTCCAACAGTGTACTCGATGTCGTCAAGAGCCAGGAACCCGGAGCTGCCTTTAATGCCCTCCAGGACAATCTGAGAAGAGAATTACTCCTCGTTAATCAATCAGTAAACATTTTCTTTATATGCATTAAGGAGATTTTCTATACATTATCATGTATCCTGTTCATTTTAACTACTTTTAGACACTTTTGAATATGTATTTTTATATATTTAATTGCATACTGCCTGTCAAAAGTTTGTAAATACATACTGTAGACATCAAATATATCAACCAAATTTTAGATATTTTGGATTCAGATTCCTCAACGTATCCACCCTTTGCTTTGTTGGCAGCTCTGCAAATCCTTGGCCTTCTTTCACTAAACTACATGGTGAAGTCTCTATGAAATGCAAAGGCAAAGAGTAAAGGCTATTTTGAATAATCTAAAATATAAAACATGTTTGAGGTTATTTCACACTTGTTTGTTTGCTACATTCCGTATGCGTTCATTCATAGTTTGGAGCTCTTCAGTGAAAATCTACAATGTAAATAGTCATGAAAATAATCAAAAGATATTAAATAAAAAGCATGACCAAACTTTTGATCAGTAGTGTAAACTTAAATCGATGTGTGGATGTGTTGTACATTGGGGTAGTTTTTATAAAGTGTATTAGTGTCTATGCCCTCTGCTGGTCGCATTAGGAAAAGACTGGAAAGAAATACTATTATTGACCATATTAGTAAAATCAGAAACTTATAGTAATGGACAAAATGGATTCCTGTGAGCTTTAAGCCATGTTAAAATGTTGCTTCTTCATCCAAAATATAACTGGAGTTGTGTTTTGTTTCATTTACATGTTTGAATAACCCTTTATTGTTAGTCTGTCTACATCTCCAAAGCTCAAAATGGTCTATTCCACCTTGTGATGTCATGTAGTGGAAGTCTGCAAGTTAACCGCTAACTTTTACCTTTAGTTCAGTAGAGATCGGCAAATCCAATGCTGAAATCATCCACATGATTCTAGTGAGAGTATGGAGTTTAAAAACACAGTGAAGCACTTCCTGTATCGCGACATGACATCACAAGTTGGAACAGAGTGTTTTCAGTTTGAGAGAAGAACTAAATACGCAGGATTTGTGTGTTAAACATGTGACTGAAACAAAACACAACTCCAGGTATGTTTTTGATGACCAAAAACATTATAACATAGATCAAAAAATACAGTAATATGGGCCCTTAAAAAAAAAAAAAAAAGATTTATTTGATCTTAAACAGCTGATTTTGCCACAGACCTGATATTCTTTAGTGGAGGTGATGTTGATATCGAAGCGTCTCCAGGACCCCCCGGTTTCACTGGTGCTTAGTAACTCTGCGTTCTTTCCTTCAGAGCGCAGCCACACCTTCAGCTCGCTCACCCCTAGAGGGCAGTGTAAAGGAAGGGAGAGTATTATAAACTGAAAAAAATAACAAAAATAAAATAGTAAACCTTTGAAAAGCGAAGTGAAGGATACTCAAGAAGTGCGTGTTCACATGTTACTTACGGCTAGCTTTACTGTGACAGAAAAACTCTACTCTGGTCCCTAAAAGCTGTGAAAAGTGCTTATAATCTCATACTGAATAATAATAATGAATAATAAGGATGCTCTGATTGCATAAGGTAAGTGAGGAATAACTTATTAAATTCTGTTTTTCATGTTAATAATCAGGCACAGCACCTTTAAAATATGTTATGATAAAAATAATTTATTATATTATCATAGTGAAACTTGTTAATGAGGTGCGTGAACCTACCTGAAAAAGGCATATTGGCCCAAACTTTCAAACAGGTGCCTTTGGTGGGGGGCAGGTGAGGGCTTAATAACCAAGCATTCTGATTGGCTGCAGTCCTGTCACTGCTGGGTAGAAACAGGAAGTGACCTAAGGAATATACAAGAAAATGCACTTTTTTATTGGTAGAAGATACAGAACAGCAACTAATAATAAAAGGGTTTACCAATCTAGTGTTGTCAGGATAAAAAAAATGTCAAACTTGATTTCAATACCAAGGATCAGACCTGATACTATGATTCCAATAAAACAATTAAATTAAAAACACTCTTTATGTAGACAATAGAATGTGATTTTCAATATTAAATGGTAGTACTTTCTTTTATATTCCCATGTGGCCTTATATCTGTGTAATCAGTCGTCCAGGTAGGTTCCATAGTGGTCCTTGAGTGTGTACTAGTCTATGTGTCTTATACTTGTTCTGATACAGCTCAAGATCGTTCTAAAGATAATCAGAAAAGGTTCATTTCTGTCCTATGAATGTAACTTTTTTTAGTATCGATACCTGCTCAAATGAGGATCTAGCTTTGATACTAGTTTTATTATAGATTCGTATCTGATTTTCGATACTTTAGACTACCATATACCGCCCACAAAGTGCACAGTGCAAGTTTGGACACACTTTTCATTCAACGCCTTTCTCTATTTTCATAATTATTTACATTATAGATTCTCACTGAAGGCCCAAAACTACGATGACACATATAGAATGCAGTAAACAAAAACTCAAAATAACTCAAAACCTGTCTTTTTAGTTTTTACCCATAATTTGCTTTGCTCACTGCTTTTAGACACTTTGGAATTCCACTATTGAACCCTGACAAGGCGCTGGCTGTGAAGGGAAGACCATTTCAGGAGAGTCATGAAGCTCAGAAGGCCAAGGGTTTACAGCGTTGTCGACAAAGTATAGTATAGTCAGACAGTCAAAAGTACTGTATTGAAAATCAGATACTAATCGATACTAAAACTATTATCGAAACTGGATACTCATTTGAACAGACATCAGTACTAAAAAAATTACACTCACAGGATAGAAATTAATCTTTCCTGATCTTGAGATGTATCAGAAGTATAAAACCACACAGACTAGTATACGCCCATGGACCACTATGGAACCTACCTGGACGACTAAGGGATTACACAGATATAAGGCTACATGGCAATATGAAAGTACTTTGATTTAATAGTGTCCAAATACAGAAAGTTTTTTTTTTAAATTATCATTGAGTATCGATATCAAGTCTATTCCTTAGTTTCAAAATCAAGTTAGAAGTATTGTGACACCACTAGTCAATCAGCATTTCTTTCTCTGCTACATTCCATGCATTTAGCTTCACATATCTGATGTCCTCTTCAATAGGTAAAAACTAGTAAACATGAGGAAGTGTATCCAAAATACTGACTGGTCCTGCATCACATTGTGGAAATGTCCGTGCTGCAGAAACAAAAACGTGCTTTCATCTTGGTCGTGTTGGTGTTGTGGTATGATTGTCACCGCTCACCTTTCTCATGCCCCAGGGTGTGGTCGGCCTCAGGGGCAGGGTAGTGCCTCTCTGCCTCCCGACTGCTCAGCTCCCAGTCCAGCCGGTCTTTGAGCACGTCCTGGGTGTTAGTCCAGCTGCACAGACCCTTCTCCAGAGAACACACTTTGAATTGGACGCACACATTTATGCATCTTCACGTTAATATTGGGAGAATATTATTGTAGAAATTAGAGCTGCTTCATTGTGGTAAACAGTATGATCATGATTATTTGGTTCAGAATTGAAATTAGCGATGGCCTAATATGAATTTTTTGGTTTTCTTTTTTTTGCCAATATTGATATCTGATTTTTGGCTTTCTGCTGTGGCTGATACTGACTTTTTGCTTTTATAGTGGGACTAAACTAGTAAACTCCGCCCACAAACACATTTCAGATAATGCTTCTAAACTGAGGAACAGTGTGACTGGTCTAACAGTTATCCACACTTCAAACTCTGGTCCTGCAGCCAGGTGTTTGTAATCAGTGCAGTATTTTGTGATGTCACCAACTACTTGAAATTGCAGAGTCCACTGAAGACAGCACACACTTAGATTTAGGCCTTTTTTTTTTTTTTTTTTTTTTTTTTATTATTACCAGAAAACTGCAAATGTGCCTAGTTTTAACCAAAAAAGCAACAGTAGATAAGCTATTAAGACATCATATACACAGTTTAGTAGCAAAAATGTGGATTTAGTGTTTTGGTAGTTTACAAAACATTTTAAACTGTCCTTTCCACTATTGTAACTTGATATTGCAATAACCTCACACCCCATCATGCACTAACCTTGAGATTCACATGGATGATTCAAAATGTGGACATCATCAATGGCAACGTGACCGTTTTTGCCGCCTGCTCCGATCACTTCAACTGCAACTACACAACAAAAAACACAACTGTTTTAAGATGAGGGACCTTTTCTCCATCCTTACCCTGTGAACCACAGTGCGTACCTGCCAGTCCACCAGGTCAGAGGAGATGTCACTGCTGCCATGACGCCACACCTCCCCCTGGTTCAGCCTGTTAGAGAAGATTTCCACTCGCTTCCCCTTCACGGGCTTCATGTACACGGTGAGAGAGCCTTCAAAACACGCAAGGCTATGTTCAACAATCAGGCATGGTGGGGCTTAGCAATGTGTATAAGGCCAAACTGTTTCAAAGGATCAGTAAGTAACTTTTTAATCTTACATATCATAAACATGACCTATCTGGTGTTCTCTGATACGACATAAACATGCAGATATGTTCGAATTACAAAAAAGATTAGGCATGATAGTCAAATTGTTTATGTTATAATTTGGTGTTTTGTCACTACCTGAACCCCAGCACCTGCAGCCAATCATTAAAAAGTGCTAGTGCAGCCTTTGCAACTGAGGCAAGGCCTGTCCATACACTGACAATGAGAAAAACTATCTGTGTCCTCTCTCTGCAGGATAAGGCACTGGCAACACAGGTTCAGATGTGATGCCTAGAGCAAGCTACAAACTGTTTCATTAAGACAAGGAGCACTTGAAGCTGAAAGTAGACAGTGACGAGAGAATGAAAAATGCAGCAAAAAGAAACTATTTTGTGGACTATTTTTGTAAGTATTAAGTATTTTACCAGGTAAGTCAACTGAGAACAAATTCTCTATTTCCTTCTGCCCACGACCAAACACAATCACATGAGATGGGTCAAATTTCTTGGCCTCAGACACTGATAAAGCTCTGGCAACAGTACTATTACTCTACCGCTTTACTTTCATTTCTTTTGTATTCCCATTACACATATTAATAATGTTTTAATAATAACAGATTTACACAACAACTTTATGATTTTCAAAGCATTCATTCACTTCCATACTTGATTGTAAGCTACATCTGTTTCAAATATTTTTAAACATTGGCACAGGCTTAACTTAACTTGGGTTAACGCTAGCCCAAGGACACAATAACAGTACAAATATGCTATAGTAAGATTAGATCAGGCAAACTGTTGGTCATAGGGCAGTCGCTCAACATCTTATAGCAATACTTCCACTGATACATATACGCTAACAATTATAGAAACAAGATTTGGATGAGCTACGGTGATACAGAGCACAAGACACAGTGAAGTATCATTTCCTCACCAGGTCTAGCTCCGCCCATGTGGTACCAGAACTGGAGACATTGGGTTTTGGACGTCCCGCTGATGAGAGGAGAGGTGAGGGTGGATTTAGCCCGAGCTGGAAGTACGTCCGAGCCAGTGTTCAGCAGCATGTAGTACCCTGGAGAGTAGTTTAGACTAGTTTGATTAGAAATATTGTACTTAAGAGCTTTTTTTAGTATTCTTATTTACTTCCTTGGTCCTTCAACTTAAAGCAGGTGTAAAAGTACAAAAAATCTGAAGATATCTTGCTTCTTGCTTTCAGATAGGACTTTTTATGGTCTATTTTTAGGAAATTGTGCATTGAACTAGTAATGGCCCGAGGTGTACACTACTGAAAAATATTAGTATGAAAAAAGGAAGCAAAATAATCATGGTTGAGGGGTCTAGCTGCCAGACTAATGGAGCTAGTGTAAATTCAGCTTGGAGACCTAACTCTACTCCAGTCTACTCACCGCTTCTCCAGAGTTTACCTGCTCTTCAGCCTTCATCTCCTCACTCCTATTACTCTTCCCCGCTGCTTGCCGCACCTCCTCTTTATCTAACCAGCGCCCAGTCTGCCCTATTTAAACCCCCACCACAGATGCATGGCCACTGTCGCCTTTGCATCATCTCTTCTTCCTTTCACTCACCTCAGCGTCACCTTGACCACCTCTAGGGACCAAGCCTTGCGGAAAAGACATCTCCTAAACGTCACCTAACTCGACACGCCCTTCATCACAATGTTTTTGCCGGGGTCTGAGCGTTAAAGATAACTCATTCAATATAGCTTACTAATATTTTTCTTTTGTGTCCGTCTTTCCAGGTTGAAATACGTTGTACTTTGTCATTAAATATCTAAAAGGCACATGCACAAATGTTGAATGTGATCATTTGTATCACTGGCTATATCTTCTGACTATATGTGAGTGTTGTCTGACCCTCTGCGGTCTCCAGAGTGTGGTCGGTCTTGGGGTCTGAGGCGGAGAATCCATTAATGTGGCGCCATTTCACTTTCCCAAAGCTGCTGTAGTCACATGGACTGCCCTCGAACGAGCACATCCTCGACACAGACGTGCACTCTGTGTCCCTGAACGCCACGTCGTCAATGGCAATGCGTCCATCAAAGCCCGAGCGCACCGCCTCAAACATCAGCTGGATCAATACAGAGGAAAACAAAAAACAGGAATAAATGTGGCACTAAACACTACAGTGGCACTAAACACTACATCAACTTTTTGCCACAAACTCTGTGTAAGGTGTTTTAATAGCATTGTCTTTGGTTCTTAGTCCTTTTTGGCAGTTCTAGTGAGTGTGTGCTGCCTCCAGTGGCCACTATTTTTCATGATATCATACAAGACTGCCCTGATTACAGACAGGTGTTTGGCCTGGCTACAAGGATGGAGTTTATGGTGGGGTACAGTTCTTACAGTTACAGTGCTGTAGGGGGTATACAGTTCTTAGCCTGTAGGGGGTGTGCTGGTGGGGTACAGTTCTTACCCTGTAGGGAATGTTGTGTCGGGGTACTGAACACTGAGCCTCATGCCACATGTTCCCATGAGCTCCAGTGCGAGACCACAGGGTCAGCTCATATCCGTTTTCATCCAGCAGCTTCACATTGAGAGTACCTGAGGCACACAAAGAGTTAGAGGGTTGTTATAATGTACTTTGTTTGTAAATGACCATCACTGTACCTGTGTTTGGTCCATAGAGCTTGTAGAAGAAGAAGAGGCACATTCCTGTGGTGGAGGGGGACTGTGGGTATGACAGAAGGCGTCCGAACGCACCACGGAGAGAAGGGTCCCACAAGTCCACCACCAGACTCCTGCCTGAGCATAACACACTACTGCAAAATCCACTCAATACAACATGCTCCCCATTAAGTTACAAGTTATATAGAGGTTTTGAAATGATTATTGTTGCGTCCTTGTGCAAGAGACTTAACCCCAATCTGAGTGAGTGTAGGAGGAAAATGAATTATGTAATGAAGTGGCATAACAAAGTGACTATAATGATTTGTTTTACCAATACTGATGGTGTGGTCCATTCCGTCCAGCAGAGTCCAGTCAAAATTATCATTGTTGTCCTGGTACCATTCACAAAGTCCGTCCTCAAAATTACACGACATGCCTAGAACAAAGCCCAAAATATTAACAACCAAGTGCAAGAACACATCATATATAAGTGCAATAATTTTTTACATATCACACACTTGAGAACATTTTTCAACTATGCTTAAAGGTGCTGTACCTGATTTTTACTCAGAACTAGACTAAACAGAACTAGTTTGAAGTGGTCCAGAGTTATTCCTCACTTATCTTATGAATTCCAAGCATCTTAGTTATTCACCATAAGTTTATAAGTGCTTTTCATAACTCTCAGAGACCAAAGCACAGTTTTTGGAAAAGCTAACCACAGCTAGCATGCTAACAGCACACTTCCCGATTATCGAACAATAAAACCTTTTGTAATTTGATGCAGACAGTATCCAGCAGACATATTTTAACCTCAGTAGCTGCTCATAAAATACATCCGTACTAGGGAAAGACAATGTTTGCTGAAATTGGGTACAGACCTTTAAAGAAGACCTTTTGTGCTTGTGCCTACTATATAGTTATGATCTATCCACCTGTGGATCATCACATTTTAAATCTTACTATTAATCTAAAACGACTTAATATAAGAAACAAGTCCACTGACTTTTGCTTTAGAAAACCACGGTGCCCAATGGGAGCTGACATTGCCATAAATATCATTGCAACAAAGAGCTGCGCAGCTGTCAGCCCCTCCTATGGATAGCTGTAAATCACACAGTGAGAAGCAGATTTTTTTTCATTTGTACCAAAATGATTACACGACACTGCTGAATCCTACTCGTATCACCAATTAAGAAAGTAAAATTATAAGTACAGAGCAATGAACATATGATGGTGGTGGTGAAAATGGGGATTGACTGCAAAAACTGTTGAGTAAATGATGAAGGGAAAGAACTATAACGTGGTTAAGCGGTCTGAAAAGTCAATTTTGCATTATATGTCTGCTTTAAATTATAGTGAATGTGTGGTATATGAATTCATAAAATGACGTACCAGTTGGAGCATAGGGGTAGTCGTTTTGAGAGCAGTTGTGGAAGGAAATGTTTGTGACTTTGATTTCGGCTATAGTATTTATTTCAGCCAGTTGTCCTTCAAATGCCAGCTAGAGCCAGATAAATTAAGATACATTTAAAAACATGATAACGATGCACTATTAAAAGCTTTACGTTGATAAGAGAATTCACCTGGAAGCGTGATCTCCTCTCCCCGATGTATACGTCTGTGTGGTTCCAGGATTCCCCATCTGTTCCCGTTTTCCCTGCAAATTCCCAGACTTTGGGCAGCGGTCCGAGCACACTGTCCATCACACGCACAGACACCTCCCCTGCACAAGAGATATAACATAACACACAGCATAACACTGTGAAATACAAAACTACAGGCAGCACCAGGAAAACTATTACCAAAAGCAGCAACTCATTTCAGCAGGTATCAATACTATAACTTCACATGCAGAGATACACAAATTAATCTTTCTTGAATAGCTTTAGAATGATTGTGAACTTCAACAACCAGGACGAAAACCACACTGCAGTTCACAAAATGCCTTTTATCATTGCATAGGCAATATCATTGAGTCTATTTATTCACAAATAGCTGCCTGAAGTTGCAGGTGTTTACCGATATGGTCTGGGCTGCCGGTGAGTGCGTAGTCAAAGCTGATGGTGCAGGCTGGTCCTGAGGGGCCCAGCAGAGGGGTCTTCATCTGGGCTGGGGTCCTCTGGTATCCTGCTGACTCGGCCACGTACAGGACCACCTCTGCAGTCATAGAACAACCAATACTGACTCAGGGTAACGCTGCTGGGCAAAAGCATTTCTATTGAGTTCTGCTTTGCACCAAAAGTGCAACAGATTAGCCAGGAATACAAGATGGATTCTTGTATGGCTCCTGTGCGTTTGAAAATCCTTCTCCATACATAGGTTGCTATGGCTTTGCCTGAAATGTTCCACAGAATGCAATGGAAACAAAAAGGTGACTCCATCAAGTATTTTTTGGCAATAAAAATCCTGTAATTGCATAAATCAAAGATACATAAGATATGTTTATACCATACTGTGGAACCTTCCAGACAAAGCAATAACATTATCATGAAACAAGCAAATGACAGGCTCTCAGTGCAAGTTACACAGAGCACCTTTAACATCTGCCCTGGGAAAAAACAAAAACTTTTGGCTTACTCTGGCTTATTTAAACAAATGATTACTAATAAGCCACTGAAATACAAACAAAAACTGCTAAAGTCATAGAAATGCACCTTTGGATGTGGCACTAGAGACGTTCCTCAGCCAGCCCTGACTCCCCACACTGGAGTCTGTCCAGCCCTTATGGCCCTCTGGGTATGCAAAGTCACCTGAAACACACACACAACAGAGCACATGTACCAAGAATGTGTCTGATATTACAAGGGCTTTTCCTCTTCTTTAAATCATTCACACTTTTCATGTTATGGCATCCTTGGATTTTGGCATCCTACAGAATCTCTTAAAATTATCTTCACAGCCAATAGTGAGAAAAGGTTTACTTTATTGTCTCTGTAAAGAAATCTGTGCAGAGGAAACCTACCCAAACACAGGGAAAAACAACTTTAAAAGAGCGGTCTAAGGTGTCATGTGATGTCAGCCTGGGACCTTCTTGTAGTGAGGCACTAGTGCCAGCCACACACACTGGAAACATTGTAGTGTTTTAATTCATGAGCTACATGAATGCTGTGTCCACTGTGTGGTCAGCTGCTGTAGATTGACTACAGACATAAATGAATTTATTGTATTATATTATACTGTATTATATTGAATCTAAATGTAAGACAAGTATGTCTTAAAGGGACTATATGTAAGATTTTGATTTTAAATTTCATAAAGATGACCTAACTGTGTCTCCAGATACAAGGTAAACATGTTTAAATCAAATATTGCTCTTATAGATAACAATTCTAATGCTGATTTATTCTAAATTACAAAAACATTGGACATGATGGCCAAGTTATAATTTGGTGTTTTGGTTTATTATCCAATCAGAAATGAATGAGAATGAGCCTCACATCAGTATCTCATTTGAGTTGTTTCAATGCTGAGATCCAGTTGGCTTAAATCTAAAAGGACTCTCTCTGATCTGAATGGTCTCTACCTAAACCCCAGCACCTGCACCAATCAATAATCAGTGCTAGTGCAGCCCCCCAGCTCCAGTGAATTCTGGAGGTTCTGAGCTTTCAGATGAGACATGGCCTGTCCATATTCTGAGAATGAAAAAAAAAAGTGTATGTGTCCTCTATCTGCAGGTTAAGGCTCTGGCAACACAAGTTCAGTTGTGATTGTAGTATCTTTTTTAAAAAACTGTAAAGTCAAGTGCCTGACTTTGTCCATCTGCGATGAGATTTGTGCTCATGGAGAAAATCTTGAGTCATGGCTAAAAATCATGGGTCAAAGATCAAAGACGAGGAGTGGCTAATGTCAGGCCTGTTTGATATTTTGGAGTCTTAGTCACGGAATGAGCCCTCCTCTCACTGTTCTACATACAGGTGCTTTAATACAGTATGATAAATATTGACTGTCAGCTGACCACACGTGTCCTCGTCCTTCTCTGCTTCACAGTCCACCTGGAAGTCGCACATCTTCTCTGGGGAGGTGCAGGGGTTGGGAGGGGCTTTGGGGAAGTCAGCTAGGATCCAGTCTCCTGCCCAACACAACACACAGCATTAGAATATGTACATTTGAGATATGAATATGAGTATGTGCTTTACCTGTGGATAGTTGGCACCCAGGAGACAACACGGTGCTATCGACACCGATGCCTCCATAGTCAAAGTCTCTCTATGGCAGCCATGATCACGATCTGAAATCAAAACCCACAAAACTGGATGGATTTAAAGGCAAGATTTTGGGTCAATACTCTACCCAAGGAGCCACTGCTGCCACAAATATGTGAAAACAAAAGAACCGGTAGTTACAACGGAATGAAAACCAACTTGAATATTTCCTGGGCTCACTGGATACTACATGGGATAGGTGAAGCAGTTTAAAGAGGCTGAAAACATAACACTGCAAACAATGGATATCTACATGAGTTAAAATAACTCAAATTTTAAGATTTACTGACTTAATGAGCCTAAATATTACTTGGTTCAAGATGTTTTGGACTTGTTTCAATACATAGCCTTGCATTTCAAACCAAATATTTTTTTTTGTCATCCCATAAACAAATACATTTTCTTTATCAAGCTTTAAAGTGCACTATGTAAGGTTCCAGGCAAACTTACAAGTCAAATCTGTGGAGATCAAGCCCACTCACACTAAGCTATACATGTAATTACGCAAAATAAATAAGTTTAAATGCCATACTCAAGAACCTTTGAGACATCTCCATGGAGACAAGCAGACATCCATGGAAATAAGCAATTAAAAATCCAGATTATTATTCTGAATTCATTATTTTCATAAAGATAAGGTGTGATTTTTTCAGTGTTGCTACTCTACTTGAAGCGTGTTACTACATGATGTGCACTGTCCCTGTCAAATAAACCAAATAATACATAAATAAATAAATGAGAAGCATTGTGAACAAACCTGACCTGGAAAGTGGAGCTGCTCTGGACCTCCACCTCGGCTCGCACCCATAAGTCTCCCAGAGCTCCGCCCCTCTCCCACGCAGGGTAAATGTTCTGGTCTGCCACAAGCACTGTGAGCCCACCGGAGCGTGGCCCAAACTGGTGCGTGTACATCACCATCTGCAACATGGAGAAAAAGAGAAAGTAGAAACATATTATAGAAGTATATGAAAAATCTTATCAAATCAATCACAGTCTTTTAGTGGGACAATGGAGTTCAACAGTCCCACCCACTTCAAAGTTCGCTCTAGTTCAGGAAGTAAATCGTCCATTCATTTTTCCCATAAACACTCAAAAAATATTCAAATATTAAGAGTTTAAAGAAATAGCATAGGCTAACCAGTTATCCAATAACTAATATCTACCACAAGGTCGTGTTAAAAAAGCAAGATTCGGAAAAAAATGTTAACGTAGTGGTTTATAAAGTTT